>QANZ01036041.1:4498-16877 GCA_003254925.1 Chamaecrista fasciculata
TATTATTATTATTATTATTATTATTATTATTATTATTATTATTATTATTATTATTATTATTATTATTATTATTATTATTATTATTATTATTATTATTATTATTATTATTATTATTATTATTATTATTATTATTATTATTATTATTATTATTATTATTATTATTATTATTATTATTATTATTATTATTATTATTATTATTATTATTATTATTATTATTATTATTATTATTATTATTATTATTATTATTATTATTATTATTATTATTATTATTATTATTATTATTATTATTATCATCTATTATTTTAATTCCTTGTAATTATTATTTTGTCTCTTTTTAAAATTTCTTATTTTGTTTTACTATATTTTAATATTTGTTGTAAATATTTGTCCATCTTATTTTCTTTTTTCTAATTTTTTTATTTTCATTCTCCATTATGTTGTCATTTATTCTCTTTTTTTAAAATACCTTTTAGGGTAATTTAAAAGGACATTATAATTTAATTAAATAATTTAGGTTAACCTTCAATTGGAGAGATTTTTTAAGGTGTCTAATGCCTTCTCTAAAATTTAAAGGATTCGTGAATCCGTCTTTGATTCGAGGTTAATTTTTGTTTTATTTATCATTTTTTTAAAAATTGATGAAAAATTTTATTTTTATTTCTTTTTTATAAAATTATGAATGACATGTCAAATGCCAAAAATGACAACACCCTTGACATTGTTTTTGGCCAACACAACACCCTTGACATTGATGACAACTAAACTGTGAATTTCATTAATAACCCATTTACATATATAGTTATTTGTCTTTTTTCTCAAAATTAACCTTTTTATGTGGACTTTTAGAAAAAACAACAGTTGTATTTTATCATTTTTTGCAGACTAAACTAAATTAAAATAAGAATTGTACACAAATTGGTGGATCCCAAAATCCGCAAATGAAGCAGCTAATTGGGCTGGAAGGATGTCTCAAAAGTTGTCCATGGGAGACTCATGCATGTGGCTAATATTATGTTTTTTTTTTAAAACAAATTTGGTGCCCACTAAAATAATTTTTTTTTTAAAGTTTGGTCCCCACTAAATTAATTATGGTTTTAACGTCTAACTTATAAATCTACATCTTTTTGCTGGACCACATGTGACATGTAAGTCCCACATCATTATAGAAAGTGAGTGCAAATTGGAGTTTATAAGTAAATAATGGGGCAAAAACACTTATTTGGTCCTCAAATTTCATATTAACTTTCAATTTCATTTTCAATATTTCACATTTTGGTCAATTATATTATTTGTTCATATTTTAGTCAAATATTAACAATAAATGTTACGTGACTAATAACATATAATGTAAAATTAATATGAATAAACTCCTCTCATAGTGAATGAAAACAATGTGAGTGATCAAATTGAATAGACAAGAAATATAAGAATGACTAACTTTTTTTCTTAATGAAAAAAAGTGGATGTGAGAGAGATCAAAATGAGTTTTAATCAAGGCAAAAGTACTAATTTCGTCCTTAAATTTTACACCAATTGTCAATTTCATCTTTAATCTTTTTTTGTTGCCAATTTCGTCCCCCAATGTTTTATATTTAGATTAATTTTATCCTTTGACTAACTTCTTTAAAAAAATTAACTACATAGTGCATCCTGTTTTTCAATTTGAGTTAAGATTTGAGTTTCTTATTCTATCAATTTTACATTACATATTATTAGTCACGTAACTTTTGTTATTAATATTTGGCTAAAGTAAGAGTAAAGGATAAAACTGACAAAAATGTGAAAAATTAGGGACGAAATTGACAGTAAGAAAGATTAGGGACAAAATTAACAGTTGATGTGATTTTGAGGGACGAAATAATTGCTTTTGCCTTTAATCAATAAACACTTGCGTTATGTGATTTTTAATTTTTTAAAAATTATTTATAAAAAAGATTATATAATAATTGTAGTCTCTTTCAGTGGATTCTCTAATTTTTTGCATCAATAAATTAAATATACACAAGTAGCTTAGGTGTGTAATTTTATTATTTACACTATATATACGTATACTATTCACATTGTAATTATTAGGCCAAAGTCTTAAATGGGGTAGATTTCAAATTAGTCCCTTATCTTTTATTTATTTTAGATTGGTCCTACATGTTTTCATGTATTTCAAATTGGTCTAAAAAATACTTAATGTGGTCCAATTTCTCTTATTTTAAGCTTAAATGCAACAAATTCATATTTACAAGTTTATTTTCATGAGTGCTTTGAGACCGTCAACAAACAGGGTCAAATTGAGTCTCAAAAGTGGGTAACTCGTTCCACAGTCAAACAAGTGAAATTAGTCATATCTCTCTCTCGCTTGGAGTCAAACTATATTGTATATTCTTAGAATAAACTATATTAGTAATTTCCTATACCTATAAGATACTGATTGAGGTGGGAGGGACTTAATGTAAATTATTTTTTAATCTACATGACAAGTAAGAAAGAAATCTATTACATCTTTCTGAGTACTCAAGTGATTTATTTTAAATTGTGAAGGATGTAAATCCATCTAAATTTATTTTTAGATTATGTATAGAATAATGTGATTATATAGGTTTCACAATAAATGGAATGTTCATTTTTTAAAAAACTAAATAGTGAATAATTTACCACAAACAAAGAGAAAACAAATCTATATAATGAAATCTCAGACAATAAATCAAAATAATATTTGTTATTATTTATTTATTTTTTACTAAATTTGCAAAACCATTTTTAGAAAATTGATAATTATAACCTTTATAAACCTCTTTTGATCACAAGAGTAAGCAACTCCAGCTCATAATGAGTCAGCACACGCAATTCTTGCTTGATATCCTTATCTGTTACGTGGATCAAGTCCAGATAAACCTTCACCTCGAACACCACGTGAATAGCTCATAATGAGTCAACACACGCAATTCTTGCTTGATATCCTTATCTGTTAAGTGCATCAAGTCCAGATAAACCTTCACCTCGAGCACCACGTGACCAGCTTATAATGAGTCAGCACACGCATTTATTGCTTGATATCCTTATCTGTTACATGGATCAAGTCCAAATGAACCTTCACCTTGAACACCACGTGACCAACTCATAATGAGTTAGCACACACAATTTTTGCTTGATATCCTTATCTGTTACGTGAATTAAGTCCATATGAACCTTCACCTCAAGCACCATGTGACTAGCTCATAATGAGTCAGCATACGCAATTCTTACTTGATATCCTTAATTATCTGTTACGTGGATCAAGTCCAGATGAACCTTCACCTTGAACACCACGTGACCAGCTCATAATGAGTCAGTACACGCAATTCTTGCTTGTTATCCTTATCTGTTACGTGGATCAAGTCCAGAGGAACCTTCACCTCGAACACCACGTGACCAAACAAAAAAAATGGCTATCAAGGTAAATAAATCCTTTAATTTGAAGAGGTATATGACCCTTAAATTTACATTATGTTGTGCGGAGAGATATATGCTTATCAATTTATAACGTCAAATGCTTATATATATTTTTTTAAAAATTTTGTAGGATTCACTTATTACACGATTTAGTCCTTAATAAGATGACATGATAAAGCAAGCTAAGAATTCGAATATTAGATCGATGCTTATTCCCAACACACTCTCCTCCGAGCTAGAGAGTCGATATTAATAATGATAATATTCTCCCAAACTAACTTCAAACAAAGTTATAGTAAGATATCAACAACGTTAAAAAGAAGATTATGTATAAGATCTACAAAAATGTATAACACATAATCAAATTCAATATAACTTTACTAATTACATTAATTACGATGTCTTTAATATTCAATTAGTATTCAAATAAACTAAGCTTTATAAAATTTAATTTGCAAAATTATTAAAAACAAACAACACTAGATAATATAGTATCCAAATTTTCAATCCAAGTGAAGTTAAGAGTATCCAAAACTTATTTAAGACTTAATAACAGCAAAGGAAATGCTCTTTTAATTGTCATGAGTGTCAATAGGACTCCATCTAATAGATGAAATCTTTAAACTTTAATCATTAAAGTCCTTGCCTTCTATCATGATGAATTGATCATAAAATACATTTTACAATGAAGAGAATAAAATAAGAAAGAAAAGAAACAAAGCATTGTAAGCGAGCTACTAAGAAAGAAACACAAAAATCAATTTACATATTACAAGCTATAATTGTTCATTACAAACCATGAAAAATGCACAACAATACAACACTATCACAGATAGTTTGAACAAGGAACAAAAATCATAAGTCAGCTAAAAAAATTATATCTGATGGGAGAGGTTCTAAATAGATTTTTTTTATTGCTCTTCCGATATCCTAGGCTTCACCACGACTAATCAGAACTCAATCTGCGTCACACACTTGGTTATAGTGGGAGAGTCTTCTAACATGGATAGATGCATAAAAAAAGTCTTGAATTCAAAACCTTGCTTAAATAATACCAAATCGCTTACTACTTGAACCAATCCATTGTTGATAACTTGAGGCGTTCCAACTCTTCCAATCATAGACAGGTAGCTTGAAGAATAAGCCAAGAAAGTCTTAAAACCATAATAAAACACCAAAATCATGGAATGAAGAGATGTTAGTAGATTGATCAATGAAGACACACCAAAATACCCAACAAACAGTAAGCTTACACACCATGATAGCATGGTAAAAAGACTAGAAAAATGTTGAAAAGATGCAAAACATTGCTCATCAATAGACTTGGAAACATATGTTACTAAAGATTTCAGCACACACCAAAGGTATAGCAAGTTGAAAGGACAAGCTAAAACAATTTTTTGTGACAAAATGGATTAATATATCAACTAAAACCTAACCACACAAAACAGTGTACAAAGTTCACAAAAAAAAAAAAGAATCATAAAGCAGAAGTCCAAACATTACTCACACAATGCAGAAGATTGACAAGCAAGGGTACAAAATCAATTGATTGGTAAAGTGAATAAAATAAGAAGAGGGAGATGAAAACTTTTGACATTGGCGCCTATTATTTTTGCTATTGCCCAACTTTTTGTAGTAACCAAGGAACATTATGGAGAATCCCTAATTCCCCACATTAATTATTCTCATGTGGCTCATTAAAAAATTGCTCTGAGAAGCCTCAATCACCAATCACACTATCATTTGCTGATTTTTCTAAGGTTTTTCTTTCGACGGTAACGAATCAAAATTTTTTGTATATTCAAGTTCGAGCTCTCTGTGAATAACACGTCGTGCTATCAATATCAACAAAGCTTTACAACTCAACTATTTGATCCAAAAAACATTGTGGAGATACCTATCAACAAAGGCATTTCGATCTTCACAATATTCTTTGGATCAAATAGTTGAGATCTAACGCCTCAGATACAGTTCATTGAAACCAAAACAATGCTAAAGCAGAAGCTTTGTTGATATTGATAGCACTGAAAAGGATGTGATTCCCAGAGAGCGGGATTGTTGATTGAGGCTTCTCAAAGCTATATCTTCATAAACCACAAGGGAATAATCAATTTAGGCTATTAAGGTTTCTCTGTTTGAGCAAACATGGCTGCACAACGAGCAAATAATAAATGTGAGATGTTGCTACGGTAAAAGTTCCACCCAATATTTAAAACCATGGAAATAACATTAATAGGAAAGAAGAAAAACGAATTGGACAAATTAAAGGATTTATTTACCTTGATAGCCATTTTTTTGTTTGGTCACGTGGTGTTCGAGGTGAAGGTTCATATGGACTTGATCCACGTAACAGATAAGGATATGAAGCAAGAATTGCGTGTGCTGACTCATTATGAGTTGGTCACGTAGTGCTCGAGGTGAAGTTTCATCTGGACTTGATCAACGTAATAGATAAGGATATTAAGCAAGAATTGCGTGAGCAGACGCATTATTAGCTGGTCAGGTGGTGTTCGAGGTGAAAGTTCATCTGGACTTGATCTAAGTAACAAATAAGGATATCAAGTAAGAATTGTGTGAGTTGGTCACGCAGTGTTCGATGTGAAGGTTCATTTGGACTTGATCCACGTAACAAATAAGGATATCAAGCAAGAATTTCGTGTGCTGACTCATTATCAGCTGGTCACGTGGTGCCCAAAGTGAAGGTTCATTTGGACTTGATCCATATAATAGATAAGGATATCAAGCATGAATTGCGTCAGCTAACTAATTATGAGCTGGTCACGTGGTGTTCAAGGTGAAGGTTCGTTTGGATTTGATCCACGTAACATATAAGGATATCAAGTAAGAATTGCGTGTGTTGACTCATTATGAGCTGGAGTTGCTTACTCTTGTGTAAAAAAAGATTTATAAAGGTGATAATTATCAATTTTCAAAAAACGGTTTTGCAAATTTTGTAAAATTAACTAAATAATAGCAATTATTATTTTATTGTCTGAGATTTTATTATTTAGAGTTGTTTTCTTTTTGTTTTTATTAAATTACTTGCTATTTATTTATTAAAATAATCAACATTCCATTTATCGTGAGACCTATATAATTATATTATTCTTTTGGTATATATACATAATCTAAAAATAAATTTAGATTGATTCACATCCTTAACAATTTAAAATCATCTGGGTACTCAAAAATATGTAATGAATTTCTTTCTTACTTGCCCTATATATAAAAAATAATTTCCATTAAGTCTCTCCCACCTCCATCAATATCTTATATGAATAGGAAATTATTAATATAGTTTATTCTAACAATATACAATATATTGGATTATATACACATATTTAAATATAATGATCACAAACTTAATAAAATTTGGATCCAATTTGTCAAAAATTTTAAAAGAATAAAAGATATCTAAATAAGATATAAATTTTATATTTAGTAAAAAAAAAGCCATGTCACCAAAACATGTCAGCTAGAAGAGTGAAAAGTACATGTAGGAGAGAGACAAAAATGTTGTGTCAGCTGCCACGTCATCAACTAACGGAGAAAAGAGACGTAATCTAACGATGGGACTTTTTTGAACCAATATAGATAATGGACCAATTTAAACCTTTTGAAAGATAATGGACTAAAATGAACCTTGAAGCAAAAATAATGAACCAAAACGAGCCTTTGACCTAAATTAATCAAAATATGAAAATATCTGGACTAGTTTTATAAATGTTTATGATTTATTTTTATTAGCACCGCTATTTAGTAGCATATCGATATTATTGATTTACTTTTATTTTTGATAATTACATATTTAATTTAAAAATTGATTAAAATATATTTGATATTAATAAAAAAATATTTTTTGAAATATTCTTTTTATATGTTTGGTCCCAAGGATGAAGATTCCATTATTATAGGGTCCAAAAATCATTGCACAGTTCGAAACAATTTTTTCATATTGAATTATTCACATTAGTTTGGAGAAAATCTTTATTCCGTACCAAGCAATCCAAAAAACAAATGTTAAATCAAACAAATAAATATCAATTCTGACGGTTTGCTTTGGACATTTTAAAACTTATTTATTATCAATTTTATACCAATATTATACATAATTTTATTTCTGTTGTATATATTATAAAATTTAACAATTACAAGTCTAATTATCATTACCAATATACTAATGAGCACTATCAATGTTTTCAAATATAGCAAAATCAACAACTGTATTAAAATATGATATCTCACATTGAGTCATTGAATACAAATTAAAATTTCACATGACATAAAAAAATATTTAAAAGTTTCAACAAAATAAAAATAAATATCAGTGTTCTAATCATTTGGAGCACTAATTTTATTAAAAAACTTGTTGTAGTAAACAGAGATGGGTAAAGATTAGGACCTGCATATAATATATGTTATCAAGTTTAGATTCTCATTTGTTCAAATATCATATGATGCATTTAATTTCAAAGAAAAACATCTGTATATCAGTTGAATCACTAAAATTATTTCAAACCATATAAAATTATTTTTCTATTTTTTATTATTTTGGTTTGATCAATTCAATTCGATTTAGTTTGTCATGTTTTTCTTTTTTATAAAAAATTTTTAGCGACTTAGATTTTGGAAGCTCATCAGGTCAGGGCATGCCTCCAAACTCTAAGCACTTACAGAGGTACTTATAAATCGCCTACCAATAAGAACATCACATCAACAGCGAGGATCGAACTTACGGGCTTATGAGTTATGAGTCGATTCCTTATCAACTGGCCGGATGAATCCTTGACTTGTCTAGATTTTAAATATCTTAAAAAATTAGAATTGATTTTGGTATGATCTTAAATTATACCCGAATCTGAAGACCAAGATGCTACTATATCATTATCATCCCTGCATATAGCAATAATGTGATACCATTGCTTATGTCATATTGTGACTCATCGAATAATACATCCCTAGAGATAAAGACTCTATTATTAGTGTCAAGACAACGATAGCCCTTATGTTTAGAACTATACCCAAGTAATGTGCATTTAGAAGAACGAAAATGCAATTTATTTTTGGAATATGGTCTAAGATTTGGAAAGCAGACACATCCAAAAACTTTAAGATGAGAGTAAATAGGTAGTTTATGATATAAAACTTCAAAAGGTGATTTGTTTGAAATATTTGGAGTAGGTAATCGGTTAATGACATGCACAGTAGTTAGAAAAGACTCATCCCAAAAATGCAAAGGCATGGATGCATGACCTAACATGGAGAGACCCAATTCAACTATACGTCTTATTTTTCGTTCAGCAATGCCATTTTGCTGCTGGGTGTGAGGACAAGATAATATGTGAATAATACCATGCTCAACAAAAAATTTAGTTAAAGCTTGGAACTCACCACCACCATCAGTTTGAACAGATTTAATTTTAGTATTAAATTGGAGTTCAACCATAGATTTGAATTGTTTGAAAAAAGTGGCAACATCATATTTGTGTTTAAGAAAGTAAATCCAAATGAACTTATTACTATACTCATCAATAAAATGAACAAAATACTTAAACCCATTAAAAGAATGCATAGGGGAAGGACCCCATACATCACTGTAAATCAATTCCAAGGCAGAATTGTAAATAGTTTGAGAAGGAAAGTATGGTAACCTATGCGTTTTTCCTAAACAACAAGAACTACAAACAAAATTTTTGATGTTATTGAAGGTAGGAAGATGACAAGTAGAGAGAAATTTGTTGACAACTGAATTGGAAACATAAGCTAGACCATAGTGCCAAAGCTGAAAAACATAAGAGGAACATTTAATTAGTAGAGCAGGTGGAAGCAAAAAGGGCATGAGGTGAGACTACAGTGGTGGGTTGAAGAGGATGAAGATTGTCAAAAACATAGAGACCCTCCTTAACAGTTCCTTGGATTAATATCTTCTTGGTATCCTGGCATTTGACAAAGCAACAATGAGGATGAAACTCAAAAAACACATTATTATCGGAAGCAAATTTAGAAACACTCAGCAAATTTTTAGAAGCTTGAGGAACATGAAGCAATTGATTTAAGTAAAGAGGATGAGAAAGAGTATAATGCTGC
The DNA here is from genome assembly GCA_003254925.1 of Chamaecrista fasciculata. Taxonomy (NCBI): domain Eukaryota; kingdom Viridiplantae; phylum Streptophyta; class Magnoliopsida; order Fabales; family Fabaceae; genus Chamaecrista; species Chamaecrista fasciculata. The sequence goes on from QANZ01036041.1 coordinate 14,012, forward strand.
ACTCTAGCACTACCAACATGACAAATAAAGATACCTGAACCATTTGCTAGGTTGACTTGATGATTACCAAGATATCCAGTACGATCGCTCAAATGATTGACATCAGAAATGATATGATTGCTAGCTCCAGAGTCATACCAAGAGAAATCAAAGATAGTTTTTGGGGTGGCAAGAATAGCAAATGTTGAATGGGAAGGTCTAAGAGAAGGGTTTGTTGTTGGAGTAGGAAGTAAAGGCTGGGAGAAAGGACTAATGAAATTTTGATTATATATGTGGTAACACTGCCAGGCCATATGGCCAATCCTGTTGCATAATTGACATTGAGGACGAGTAGTATAAATTTGTCTACCTCGACCTCTATTACCTCGAAAAACCTAAGAACCACGACCTCTAAAATTATTGAATGGACGAGGAGAAGTGGGAGAAAAGGAAGAGGAAGAAGTTTTAGTGGATTTGGGTTGAGAAAGAGCTAAATTAGCAGTCATGGTAGTAGCAGAATTGAGTTCTTTCTTGTACTTGTCAAGACGCTCTTCATGAGCCAACAACAGACTCTCAATGGCAGTCACAGTATATGGTTCAGATCTGAAGTCACAGACACAATAAAACTCTCATATTCTTGAGGTAACCCTTCAAGAATTTCCTCAATGTTGTCAGTAGGAGTAGAAGGAGAACCCACAAAAAATAAGCAGTCAATAAGTTTCTTAATCCTGAGTAAATAGTCATTCATAGTCAGAGATCCTTTCTTCAATGTTCTAAGTTGAGTCTTAAACTGTCTAACCTTAGCAATAGTACGAGAGGCAAAGAAAACTTCCAGTTGAGTCCATACTTCATAGGCATGCTCACAGCCTACCATCATTGTCAATAATCCATCAGATATGGAAGACAACAGCCAAGAAAGAAGGAGCTGGTCCTGTTGCTCCCAAGTAAGATAATCTTCACTCACTTTGCCAGCTACAAGATCAGCATATGAAGCAAACTTTTGGGGAATAGAAGCACTGTCAGTAAGAAAATGATGAAGTTTGTGACCACAGATGGTAGCCATGGCCTGTTGTTTCCAGGGAAGAAAATTGTTTTCATCTAATTTGACAGAGACGGGATGGGGACCATAACGATGAGATGAAGAAGAAGAGAAGGGAATAGTTTCATGAGTAGTAGAAATAACAGGAATAGAGGAAGAGGAGGCAGCAGAAGGTGGAGATTGAGCCATAGTCGTTAGACTTAGAGAAGCTCTGATACCATATAAGATAATGAAATGAATTTGTATATATTTCATTGAATATTCTGAGCGTACAAAGAGTGTTTATATACACTTACGGAAAGAATGAATAAATTCTACAACCTTCTATATAGAGTACAGCACATCAAGCCGTTGGGATAAAGCAACAAACCAATACAAAAGGAAAGCCAACTCACAATGATGTAGAGAGAAGAAATGGCCCTACTGATCTGTATTGGAGGTTTTGGACCTATTGGACTGAGGCCCATTACTCGTATTACCTCTATTAGATCCACGTAACAAATAAGGATATCAAGAAAGAATTGCATGTACTAACTCATTATGAGCTGGTCGCGTGGTGTTCGAGGTGAAGGTTCATCTGGACTTGATCCACATAACAGATAAGGATATCAAGCAAGAATTAAGTGTGCTGACTCATTATGAGCTAGTCACGTGGTGCTCGAGATGAAGGTTCATCTGGACTTGATCCACGTAACAAATAAGGATATCAAGCAAGAATTACGTGTGCTGACTCATTATGAGTTGGTCACGTGGTGTTCGATGTGATTTGGACTTGATCCACATAACAGATAAGAATATCAAACAAGAATTACGTTTGCTGACTCATTATGAGGTGGTCACGTGGTGCTCAAGATGAAAGTTCATCTGGACTTTATTCATGTAACAAATAAGGATATCAAGCAAGAATTGCGTGTGCTAACTCATTATGAGCTGGTCACGTGGTGTTCGAGGTGAAGGTTCATCTTGACTTGAACCACGTAACAAGCAAGGATATCAAGCAAGAATTGTGTGTGCTGACTCATTATGAGCTAGAGCTGCTTACTCTTGTGATAAAGAAAAGGTTTATAAAGGTGATAATTATCAATTTTCTAAAAATGGTTTTGCAAATTTAGTAAAACTAAATAAATAATAGCAATTACTATTTTCATTTATTGTTTGAGATTTCATTATATAGATTTGTTTTCTTTTTGTTTTTGGTAAATTATTTACTATTTATTTATTAAAAAAATGAACATTCCATTTATCTTGAGACCTATATAATTATACTATTCTTTTGGTATATATACATAATCTAGAAATAAATTTAGATTGATTCACATCCTTCACAATTTAAAATCACCTGGGTATTCAGAAAGATGTAATGAATTTCTTTCTTACTTGCCCTATATATCAAAAATAATTTCTTTCTTCACAATTTATTAAGGGTAAATTACAAAATAGGGTCATGTGGTTTGGCCCTGTTTCAGATAGGATACATGTGGTTTGAAAAGTTTCAAATTGGGGCCTGAGGTTAACTCTGTTTGCAAAATAGGGTCTAGGTGGTTTTGACCGTGAAAAAACTAACGGTGCACGTGATAATTTGCCTAACAATCTCAGGGTCTTTAGTTAAAATACTATTTTAAGACCCTAACTATTTTTAACCAACGCAAAAATAGTATTTTAAAATAGTATTTTAACATGACGACGTAAGAAATAGGGATTCAAACGCAAAAAAATTAATAGTTAGGGTCTTAAAATAGTATTTTAACTAAAGACCCTGAGATTGTTAGGCAAATTATCACGTGCACCGTTAGTTTTTTGACGGTCAAAACCACCTAGACCCTATTTTGCAAACGGAGTTAACCTCAG
>QANZ01036081.1:10057-35644 GCA_003254925.1 Chamaecrista fasciculata
AAAAAATAATTCCAATATTATTTTCATTTTGGCCCATAATCTCATCCACTTGGATTTGGATTGACCCCTAACCCTCAATCCAAAATTTTCTCATCCTCACAATTTCCAATACCATATCACACTTCCCAATATCATCTCATCTCAATATTATTTCAATCAAAACACAACCAAACACCTATCATCTCATCTCATTATCTCCATCTCATCTCATTATTTCCTACCTTTTCTACCCCTATACAAATTACAAAAATCCATCAACTTATTTCTACCAATGACAATCATTACATAACCTTTTATATAATTTCACACCCAATACATCATCTCATCTCATCCAATTAAAAAATAATTTCATCCCATCCATTTGAATGAGATTGGATTAAAATTAACCGGCTCCCAAACAGACCCTAAAGTAATATATATCTACGCATGCTATGCTATATATATATATATATATATATTGAAGTGTACAAGTTAAGGGAGCTATTTGAAGTTTCAATTTTGAAAGTGTGAAAAGAATTTGTATAGTGACATGAAGTTCAACGTAGATATATTTCTGTTGTCTTAATAGTCCTCTTGTACTCAATAATGGATATTAAGCTCTTTATTATTATTATTATGGAAAGATTTGTAACACTATTGATCAATGTGTTACAACATAGCTAGTGTAATGCATGTTTGATGGATGTTCCATGTTTGATTTTAGTGTTCTTTAGAATTGAAGAATAAAGTGTATCTTTGTATTTGAAAGTTGAAATAAATATAAGGTTTTCGTGGCTTATTGTCTTATTGTTGAATCAATGTAATAATTTCAATTTCTGTCAATTTGTGTTATTTATATATATATGTGTGTGTTTTTTTGTCATTCTAACTAGCAAGTATTATATTTTGTAAAAATATAAATAGCTAATTCATTAAATAAAAAGTACTAAATTCATATATACCGAAGATATAACAAGATTTTTAATACATTATATCGTGCAAACTCTTGTTTTGTTTATGACAAGATCAAGCAAAATTCAACAAAACAAACTGACATAGTTATAGAGTTAAAATACACGGGTATAATTTAATTAAAATTATTTTTTCTTTTTATTTTTAATGCACAAGAAGAAAAAAAAATAGCATACATAGAAACAACACATCTTTCAAATTTAACTATCATAATTTAATGGCATACGATCGGTGCGAACCCACAATTAAATTGAATAATCCATCCAAGAAAGCTAAATAAAATCTTAGTGAAAACATTTAAACTCATGAACTCGGACGAACAAAGACTCAAAGTGTTAAGAGACGTTACAAAGATAATCAAACCTTGATAAGTATGTCAATTCTATGAAGAACCCTAAAGAGAGTTCACTCTCACAAAGTTAGATAAACCAAACTCACAATTATAAAATCAAATCACAATAATGGAGTATTTATATAAGAGAAAAGAAATCATATTGGGTCATGAAAACATAAAACCCAAACTAAAGAAACCCTAATGGACTTGTAAACATGAAGTCCAACTAATTAAAATAATAAAAATAATATAAATGTCTTAAATATTGATGAACATTAGATGACTTAGCCCAAAATTAATAAAATTTGCACAAAAGTAAAAGTCAAAATACAAACACCAATTTATGTCCAAAATATGATTACTTAGGCCCAAATGAGTCGTCATATTAGTCTAAACCTTTTAAATTCAAGTTTTTGAGTCTAAACTAAATTGTATAGCTATATTTTTAACTCATATTAAGCGATGACGATTTCAATATTATTTATCGGCCCAATTATTAATTGTATATCTAAAGTCTATTACACCATTTGAATCAACGCCTCCTTGATCTTCTTAGCTCAAGCTCTCATGATTGGTCCACTTAGAATTCACAATGAACTTCTTAGCTCAAGCTCTCATGATTGGTCCACTTAGAATTCACAATGAACTTTTAGTTAGTTGTTTCACATAATTAATTCTCACTTAAAAAGGATTTGACCTCTAGTCATTATGGGTACTAAGTTTAGTATTTTGCATCATATGTGTTCTTTAACATATTAGTTCGAGTAGAATGTTTAATATATTAGAAAACAAATCCCGTATAAAATTGAAATCTTTACCTTATGGTAGAGAAATTTTCTTTCAAAAGATTAAAGAGAAAAGTCCATTAGTTTTATAAAATATTAAAATAAAGAGGAGTGAAAATGAGTAAAAGAAAATAAAAGAAAACTATTTTAGCATGAGCAACTGTTGGTTATTTAATTGGGATTTTTCAAAACATAAAACAACTATGGACAAAATTTAGATATTGTTTACTCTCTATATTCTAAAATTGTAGATTAAATCTCCTATAACATATTATTGTAGGATTGAAAATTAAGTGAAAGTATAGATGCTAAAAAATAATACAACCTACAAAATTTAAAGCACATTTATTTAATATTGAAATTGAAGGTTCTATCTTGAATTGAATCAATATAGTTAAATACTTAAATGTGTGTGTGTGTATATATGAAAATTCTTAGTGTTTTTTGTTTTCGGCCAATAAAATTTTAGTGTTTGATTCTAAATTGATAGGGATGTACACGTTTGGGCCTTGTAGGCACACAAGAGTCTCAGTGCGATTTTTTTTTTGGGGTGGTTGGGTTTACTTTCACTAGGCCAACTACACAATAACTACAAGTACAAAATTTAAATCTATTCATAAATCAAAATAAAGCTAATAATTAAGAGTAATTTTTTGTATTGCCTTTTTTTAATATGCAATTAATAAAAATCAATTATATATACACCATATATTTTGTATGATAAAAAAGTGAAAGGAAAAAAGACCTCATATTATAATGGGCTGAATTAAAGATAATGGTGAGCTGTGTAACCTGTAAAGTTATAGAAGATTGTAGAGTTCTACTTCTTTTGCAATCAGTAACAGAAATAATATTTTCTGAATAATTCCTTAAAAGACACTAACCTGAAGAGTCTGAGACTCAATCTATTTTCTTTTTATTTTTTCCTTTTAATAAAGACTTGATGAAGCTGAATTAATCGGGTCAACCAAATCTTATACATCTCTGTTTTGTAATGTATCCCAGATTCCCAAACAACGCAAAGAATTCAGATTTTTTTTTAAAAAAAAAAAATCAAATATGGTACCAAATATGTTAGACGTCTAAATGTAAAGGTCAGATGCATAAATTGATCTTAAATATATGCTTTTAAATTTATTTGGCCAAAGTCTTATTTTGGTCCCTCATGTTTGCTCAAAGTTTCATTTTGATCCCTCAACTTTTTCTCGCTCTGTTGTGGTCTCTCAACTTTCCAAAATGTTCCACCATTAGTCCCTGACTCTTTTCCATCCAACTTTTCCTCTCAAATCTAATGACCAAAAATAGATACACACAATGAAAAAGTTCTCTCCAAATGCTCTTTTTCTTTAAGAGAAAAATAGTAGGAAGTCAATTAAATTTTGTTAATTTTCTAATTTTTCTTTCAATAGTTTTTTATTATTTTTAATTCTGTATATATCTTATATTTTAGTATTATATTATTTTTGAGAAATTGACTATAAAAAAAGCCCAAAGCTAAAAATAGCAATAAGTGGGTATCCATTGATTTTTTGAAAAAAAACTATATGTATATCCATAAGAAATATATATCCCTATTCATATTCCAATCTCACAAAAGATGTATAATTTTTTTTTTGTACATGTATCTGATACCACTTAATCTTGTGTTTTTATATTAGGACGGACAGGTTCAAATTTGGAGGTTTAGAGCAAACAATATAATTCGTCACTAAAAATTCTTAATAAGAGAAAAATAAAACACATCAAAAAATATTAGGCAAAACAAGAGAACACTTAATTAAAATAAATAAAAGCATGTTCTAAAAGTTCAAAAAAGAACATAAACTTCTTTTTACGGTCATTTTTTTTTAAAGCATCAACCCATAATATATTATAGAAAAGTCAAACGGCACTTACAAACACACAGAGAATCCAAATCTGATACAACATATGAAGAAAAAAGTAAAATTGTTGAACTAAGAAGACAAATTAAATGCATAACTGATCCTATATGGACAATATCCAGAGGATGAAAACCATCACCGATCTTGGTGTTGTCAACAANTGGTTATATTTCTTTTATTTCAAGTTTGAATGTGACAAGTTTTTTTTTTGAAAGCATCAACCCACAATATATTATAGAAAAGCCAAACGGCACTTACAAACACACAGAGAATCCAAATCTGATACAACATATGAAGAAAAAAGTAAAATTGTTGAACTAAGAAGACAAATTAAATGCATAACTGATCCTATATGGATAATATCCAGAGGATGAAAACCATCACCGATCTTGGTGTTGTCAACAAAGCAATTACTATTATACTTCCTGTTCATCAGAAGAGAACTCAACTTCATGGTTGTAGAGGCCATCGACTTCACCATAAAATTAAAAGCGGATTGAAAACTTCGTGGCATAAATGCTCAGATCAGAGTCGATCTATTACTGGAAATAAATCTTTCACGAAGAAAGAGCAAAACCATAAAAGATCCGGATAAAACCAGAATTAGATCTGGATATAACCACCACTAAATTAGGGGGACTAAAAATCTGAGTTATTGAAACAAGAAAATGAAAAGAAAAGACGAAAATCAGGGAGGAATATATTACTCAAATGTAGAGCAATACCCCCTGTAACTAGATCTGAAAAGGGAAAACTTGATAAGAAAGTAGAGAGAAGACAGAGAAAAAGTGTAGAGAGAGAGAGGGGCGGTTTATTTGCGGTTGAATTCTTTTTACGGTCATTTTGAGAAGTGAGAAGGTATTTATTATAGTAATGGTCAAACGTTGTGTTGAATGCGAGGCGATTGACACTTCAAACGTTGAGCGAGAAACAAGGGAGGGGAAAGTGACAGTTACTACTAATGAACCTTTTGACGGTTACTAATGAACTAGGAAGTATGGACACTGACACGGACACGGGACACAACACAGACACGGACACAGCGACACGCTAAACTTTTAGAATTACGCGACACGACACGACACGGCATATATTTATATATAAAAATAATTAAATCTTCATAATTTTTAATGAAAAATTTGAAAATAACAATTTTTATTCATAATATATGTCATATCTATTATTATTTTATTTTTTCTGTTATATTAAAATTATAGAAAATTGATTTATATTCTAAAATTTATGAATATGTGTCGTGTCGGTGTCGTACGGGTGTTAGACACTGACACGTGTCTGACACGGCGACACACCCCTAAAATGAAGTGTCCATGCTTCCTAACTAATGAACCTTTTGAAAGGCTAAAGAATAATGAACCTTTCATGCTAATCTTCAAGGTGACTAAGGAATAAAGATTCTAAGAGGTTGTGTTGACACCTTTAATTAATAGGTAGGTTAATTAAGGGGATTCTGAATTCAATAGAAGATCACTCTATTTACTTGAGACAAAGTCCTTACATTAATTAAATTGATTGTGGTTTAGCATGAAAGATCTTTTACTACTTTAATTCTACTATGTCACTCCCTATAATTATTCTTGAGTGAAGGAATGAGGAAGAGTTTTCATTCTTTCATAACATTCTCAACTTTACCTAAGTTAAAATGTCATGGGTAGCTTTTGGCCTATATCAAGCTTACTTTGGGAGCATTGTTTTTTTTATGAAGTTGGTGTGGCCTACCTTGACATGCATGTCAGTACTTCATTGATTAAGGTAGAAGTACGGGGGGGGGGGGTAAAAGTTGACTCAACGCATTAACACAACCCAACCCAAATATCATTTTAACCAACCCAAACCCAACTCATTTAAATAATGGGTCAAGATGAGTTGGGTCTAAAATTGACCCATTAAAAATGGGTTGAGTTGGGTCAAACCCAAAATTGACCCACTAAAATTGGCCCCCAAATAATTTCAAAATATACGAAAACATCTCTAAATCATAATCTCGAACTCGAATTGAACCAACCTAACTCGCAACTACGAGTTGGGTGGGATTTTACGAGTTCGTGAGTTGACCCGCACCATACTCAACCCTACCATCAAGGAATGAACGTACATCACTCATGGTATTAAATATTTAAAGGTATTCCACATATGCATATATTAATATAGTGGGCTCCCTTATAAAAGTATTGATTATTGTATATATTAGAAGTAAATTAATAATTTATTCTTTGAAATTTAAAATATACAATTTAGTCTCTACAAGATCAAAACGATATATTTTTTAGTGTTTGAAAAATTAAAACGGTACATTATTTAGTCCATAAAAAGTACTAATTAATATACTGTTTTGATCATTTAGGTACTAAATTGTATATTTTAATCTTTCAATGACTGAGTTATCGGCTCAGTAATTTTTCAAGGACCAAATTGTTAGTTTACTCATATATTAGTATAAAGTGTAAGGGCCCACTTGATTTATATATACTAATCTTACTAGATATTATACTAATCTATCTTATTCTTACTAATTGCTACAATTTTGGGAGTCCCTGCAAATAGGATTTATTATATACTTAACATAGCATTTTAATTATTTATTTGGAATGAGATATATTAACACATCTTTTCATGTACAAAAAATAACACATCTGCATAGACGTTTGGTTGAAGGGGTGTCCGTACAAGTACAATGCTGAGGCATAGCACTCGCTCCATATTTTGCCAAGAATTCAAGAGCACAGTCATATCCTCCACGGTTGCCGTTACATTTTCCGTCTAAAATCAGAGTTCCATTACATTGCTTGCCTCCCACTAATAAACACATTAGTTCAAAACTAATTGTTAATACTTTTATAAATCATTCTAATCACTTAATAATTAAAAAGATTACTTAATTACCGAACAAAATTATAAGAAATAATCTTGGAAGGATCTCTCAATTTAAAGAATGTAAGATTATATTGTCGTTTGATTATATTCTTACATTCTAATAAAAGCTGCTACTAAATCTATGTATACCAGCAATTATTCTAATTGTTGCTATTGATTATTAAGTTGTTGTCATATCCCTGTCACTCAAATTATAGCAGTTGTGGTAAAAATTATTTGGTCAAAGTACATTTATGATCTCGTATCTTTTGCTTAAATTTCAATTTGGTCCCATATCTTTTTACTTTCCGATTTTGGTTTTATTTCTTCTGATCATGTCTCAATTTGATCTCTATCATTTTTTTTCTGTACTTTTAGTCTCATATTTTTTTGCCAGATTGCAAATTTGGTCTCATATCTTTGGTCGGGTTGCAGAACCAGTCCTATATTTTTGCAAAAGATATATTTTTACAAAAGATTTCATATTATTGTGTGACTAACGATAAAACTTTTTAAAAAATATATGAGAACAAATCTGCAGCAAAAAAGATATAGAACCAATTATGCACCTAACCAAAAGATATAAACCCAAAGTGCGATAAAAAAAATATGGGACCAAATTAAGTCGTGAGCAAAAGATATGATAGCAAAAGTACACTTTAGCCAAATCATTTTTATAGTAACTGAGATGAAAGTTGCTGGTAAAATGTAAATTAAACAGCTAATATAAACAACAGTATATTAGCAAAATATAAAATTGTTATGCATTTGTGAAAGATTGCAGAGAAAAAAAAAACAAGAATGCAATGCTAATAACATGATCATATACCTTGAGCTTGAGTGTGGTGGGTAGAGAGAGAGAGAATGACAAGAAAGACAATGAGAATAGCTTGAAACTTCATGATGTGTTATATATATATATTTGGTGTGAGAATGGAGGGTGATGAGTAATATAATGCATACAAGAGTGAGAGGCTATTTATACATATTCTGTTAGATATTATTATAGAAATAATTAAAGTATATGTAAGTATATTAGGCATATTTTATGTCACCTAAAGATACATTCATATGCATTAAGATGGCATATGAACATTGGTGTGGATGCAACGTATGCCTAGAGGAGATTAATTTAAAATAAAGGCCAATGAATGTAATTAATTACACTGTGTATTTGATGATGCTATGTATAATGTATATAAATATATATATCAAGATATGACAATACGGGAAAATGATGATGATGATATATATATATATATATAATGAATTCCATGTGTGTGTTCTATGAGAAAAGATATGATAAAGAGATTCAATCTTAGAAAAATATTATGTTAAGACAAGTAGTTTTATATATTTGTATAGTGAAAGAGTGTGAGAAACAGAGTCATGTCTATCTTTTATATATTTGTATACGTATGATACTGTGATATCCTAATTTGTGAGGATTGTCAAGTGTCTTTAAGAATAATAATATATCACTATGAAGCTTACCCGCCCAACACAGCAAACCAAATCCCATAATTTATGAGGATTATGGGCTTTGATTTCAAGAATCCATATGAAGAAAATTAGAAACAATGTGATTCATACATAAACATAAAAGATAATGTTTGTCTTAAACATTGTAACAAGACTATTAATTTTTAAAAAATATCTTGGTCAATTAATTTCATTAGTTATATAATATGACTTCATACAATTTTTACAATTCAATTCATTATATATGTTTCCTTTTCTCTATTTCTTGTGAATTTGGCTTGACTCTATCTATTTATGTCATCAATGAGTCTTATCTCGCCCCATGGCAATTGAAAACTTTAAAGTTTGGACCCAACAGTTTCTCCCCTTTTCCCTTTTCCATTAGGTCATATTAAGATTTTAATATGTTTAATTTAAAAATACTTAAACTTCAATATTAAATTATAAATCATTAAATTTATATAAAAACAGAAATAAATAATCTATGCAATCCAATTTTATCTTAAACACTTAGACATTGATACAATAGTCAATAGATGAAATCACTCAATCGGTTCATTTGTACATTGTCGTTAATTCGGTTGGCCATCACACCCTTTTTAGCTATTGTCACTTATTTACCATCGAAATTATTAGTCACTTTCACATAATTTTCACTACCAATAATTACTCATATAAAATGAACCTTTAACCCCTTAACAATCTTATATATAGATGATTTTTTGGTCGATGTATGATTTAACTAATTCTCTTACATTTATTATACTCTAAAATATCCTTAAACTAATTTAGTTGTCACATACTAATCATAAGAGCTTGATCCCACCCTCAAATTCATCCATGCAAGTTTTGGAGAGTTAGAACTTATTTGGGAGTTATCGTATATTTTATCAAATAAATACTAATTTTTAGTTTGAGATTTTTTTAATTAAAATAGTTTACATAATAAGTTTAAAGATTTTTTACTTGTAATTTATAATTTTATTTAACAGAATATAGTTTATAAAAAAAATTTGATATTACGATAAATATAAATTTCGATCTAAAACTTAAAGATTTACAATAAATATAAATTGTGCTTCCTTTGTTGTATGGGTAATGTTTTTAGAATTGAACAGTTAATTAACTGAAGGCAAGTCTTTGGGTCATGGGTTTTTTTTTTTTTTATTTCAATTTAAAATATACATTTGTAAATTGTAATGGTATTTCAAGAAAAAATGAGATTAGCTACGGACGATTCTGTAGCTAATCCATAGCTAATCTGTAGCTAAAAACGTTAGCTACGGATTTGCTACGGATCAGCTATGGAATCGTCCGTAACTTCTGGCTACTCGCTAATGGAATATTCCGTAGCAAATTCGTAGCAATTCCATATCAAATCCGTAGCTATCCGGTAGCTAATCTATAGCAACTATTTTGAAGGTCAAATTATCACGTCCGTAGCTAATTAGCTATGGATGATCCGTAGCTAATTCCATAGCTATTTCCTAACTAACATTTTTTAATCCGTAGCTAATCCCTAGCTAATCTGTAGCAACTTTTGTAACACAATAATTAAACTTCCTAGCTAATCGATAGCTAATCTGTAGCTAATTTCTATAGCTGATTCGTAGCTAATCTGTAGCTAATTACTGTAACTAATCCCTAGCTAATGTGTAACTATTAATTGTGATTGTTTTAATTATATATATATTTTGTCCTTGATCTTTTCAACTAATTGTAGCTGAAATAAAAAAAATACAAATATTACAGATGTAACAACATAACTAAATATTCAATTTAATTATCAAAAACTCAATTCTTACATCAAATCCAAAAGATACAATAAATGCCAACATAGATTGTAATATTAATCTTTGTAACTTGAGTATTCCTAATAATTTGAAAGATAACAACACCAATAATAAATTATATACTAATGAATGAATGGATTACAAGCACATCTCCCTGGCAGTGGTTAGGAGATCAATAAGCACAAGAGACAGTTTCAGGTTATTCAAATTTAAGCATGCTCTTGATCTTGTTGAAGAGTTTGAAGCCTTTTAAAGAGTGTATGTTGGTCACTGTTTTTTCCTCTCCTTTTAATCTCATTGTCATGAAGCACAATAATCCATAGCATCCATGGTATAATGGTCCCTTGCACACTGTCTGTCATTTTAATTCTTCCCCTGCATTTAATATTTGCCAATCATCACGACCTATTTTTTAGTTTGTAACTATTAAGTACAGGTACATAAACTGAAAATCATTTTTTTCACAATACCTCACACACTAAAGTCAACTATAAAATTAAATACTATGTTTTGAAGTTTCAAAAGAAGTGAAAGCAACTAGAGTCAATAACAAAGTCCAACCCATGAGTATAATTACCTATTTACATAGGAAAGACTTAGAAGCTAAGTTCAATCTTATGTATCAAAATACTAGCCAATATGAGACAAGTACGTAATATAGATTATAGAGAAACAAAGGTTGTCATGTAATATCTTGTCTACATTAGGACTAAATCCAGCATGATTCCTATCTTGTCTAATATGCTTAGTTTAATTTAAGATACACGGGACTCATAGTCCTAATGCAATTACAACATAGGAATCATGCTGGATTAGTTTCAGAGCTCTCAATTTTTTAATTCTTTTACTCTAGCCAAACAGCTAAACAGAGGATTTTAACTAAAGAACCAAACTGAAATTGTATTACAAAATGTAAAAGTCTACATTAGGCAGCAGCCAAATAAAATGGAAAAAGAAATAAAATCTTACAATTGGTACTAATGATCTTTCAACATTGATTAATCCCTGCAAATATATCATTACATCCTATATATATATACTATAAACTTTATAATTATGATGAGTGAAACAATAGTGAAAGAATAAGCAGAAACCAGCTGAGCTCCATTTCTAACTACACCCAAAAGCTTCAAGCTGATCCCTCAGAAAACCTCTCAGCAAAATCAAAGTGAAAATAACAATAACAATCAAAGAAAAAAAAACAGAGAAGGCTCAAGATTCTTATTTGTATTAGTGTGACCCAATCAACACTATCTACTATTATTATTCATACCTCAAGCATATATATATATATATATATCAGAAATTATTCAAACCTTTTCAGATTTTATAGCATATGGTGAAGACTGTGGAGCCTCTTGTGGTTCTGGTAAAGAAAGAACAAAACTTAAATAATGAATGTAGAAGAATGGAACATACATCAGTTGAAAGAAGAAGGTTCACGAGGAGAAAAGATGCTTAGAGTCTATGGCTTGTTTGTAAAGTTTAACAACATACCTAAAACAATGATTAATGCAAGAAAACATGAAAAAATCATGTCAAAACAGAATACACATTTGGGCCAGCAAAACAAGAGAAAATCATGAACAAAGGAAAATGTGAAAGTTGTTTCTAACGAGACCCAAAATTCATGAAAATTGGCAGGATGAAAATAGATATATAAAAATATGTGGCTGCCAAATTTCATTAACTTTGGAGTTAGTTAAGTACCCTTTTTGCTGAATTGAAGGTAAGGAAATTATGCAGAAAAAGTTTCTGGTTTTATACCTTCTCATTGATGTTGTGGGGTCAAATGAATGAGTTAAAGGCTGAAATTTTATATGTGGCAACCTAAGACCCTAAAGGCTTGAACTGGAAAGTTTCATTCCATTCAGGCCACATTAGATATGGTTTTGGCAAGTTTTTTTCTCAATTCCGGTCTGCTGTCATACCATATCAGTGGGTTTATGTTATGTAACTGTTTGAGGGAGCAAATGATCGAATTTTGAGCTGAAATTTGGTAGACACTTAGATTTCATATTCATGTATAAGCCATAAAAATTTCAGAAGTTTTAGAGCTTCATATAATAAATTATGAATTTCCAAACATGGCAAATTTACCAAGTGAACAGTACCAGAAAAACCAGAATTTTATTTTCTATGTATACAAAGAGCAGATAAAACAAACAGAAAAAATAAAGGCTGACCTTGTTATCAAACAGGACAAACACAAAATCAAAGGACTAAAGCCTACTCTAAAGTTTCCAGAATGAATAAATGCCCTCTATTATAAGCTTATTTGGTTTAGAGACTTGGGCAAAATTTTTACTGATTACAAGTTAATATAGCACAAACATGCTTATCATGAAGATAACTGATTACAAGTTACTCAGCCATTTTGTCAAACACTTCATGGGCAACAATTCAATATAAGAAATAAGTAACCAACTAATTTCTATTCTTTCAATCTAACATCCAATCATAACAAAAGCAAAGCCACCAACTAGAAAAGCAAAATCATAAATTCAGCGACAAGACTAAAACAAGGACCCAAGTGAAAAAATGGACAAGAATGAATTGATACCAGAAAAGCAGAAAACTTGCCTGAAAGTTCTTGTGGGTATTCTATCGAACAGTTGGTGGGTGTGGTGAGAGAGTTCAGAAATGTGTGTATCTAAGAGAGCAAGAAGAAACCCATATTATGTTTCAGCCAAGAGTCAGACAAGTAGGATCCGATTATTATTATGAAGATGTGGGAGCGGGAAACCAAATCCCTACGGAAAACTTCTGCAGCTAATCCATAGCAAAATTTCGATCTTTCTTAATCCATTAGCTACGGAAATGTTTCGTAGCTAATCCAGAGCAAAACTTTGATTTTTTTAAAAAAACCTTTAGCTACAGAAATTTTCCGTAGCTTATCCATAGCAAGACTTTGATCTTTTTTAAAAAACCATTAGCTACGAAAATTTTCCGTAGCTATTAATGTTAGCTTCGGAATTTATTTAGCTACGCAGTATTTTGTAGCAATTTCGTAGCTAATCGGTAGCAAAAATTTCCCCCCAATTGCGCGCCACTCACTTTCCTAAATTTAGCTACGAAAATTTGTACCGTAGCTAATTAGCTACAGAATAGCTATGAAAATTTTCCGTAGCAAATTTCCGTAGCTAATTCTGTTTTTTCTTGTAGTGCGTTCTGTTGACACCTTTAATTAATAGGTAGGTTAATTAAGGGGATTCTGAATTCAATAGAAGATCACTCTATTTACTTGAGACAAAGTCCTTACATTAATTAAATTGATTGTGGTTTAGCATGAAAGATCTTTTACTACTTTAATTCTACTATGTCACTCCCTATAATTATTCTTGAGTGAAGGAATGAGGAAGAGTTTTCATTCTTTCACAACATTCTCAACTTTACCTAAGTTAAAATGTCATAGGTAGCTTTTGGCCTATATCAAGCTTATTTTGGGAGCATTGTTTTTTTGATAAAGTTGGTGTGGCCTAGCTTGACATGCATGTCAGTGCTTCATTAATTAAGGTAGAAGTACAGGGTGGTAAAAATTGACCCAACGCATTAACACAACCCAACCCAACTATCATTTTAACCAACCCAAACGCAACTCATTTAAATAAAGGGTCAAGATAAGTTAGGTCCAAAATTGACCCACTAAAATTGGGTTGGGTTGGGTCAAACCCAAAATTGACCCACTAAAATTGACCCCCAAATAATTTCAAAATATACAAAAACATCTCTAAATCATAATCTCGAACTCGAATTGAACCAACCTAACTCGCAACTACAAGTTGAGTTGGGTTTTACGAGTTCGTGAGTTGACCCGCACCATACTCAACCCTACCATCAAGGAATGAACGTACATCACTCATGGTATTAAATATTTAAAGGTATTCCACATATGCATATATTAATATAGTGAGCTCCCTTATAAAAGAATTGATTATTGTATATATTAGAAGTAAATTAATAATTTAGTCCTTGAAAATTAAAATATACAATTTAGTCTCTACAAGATCAAAACGATATATTTTTTAGTGTTTGAGAAATTAAAGCGGTACATTATTTAGTCTATAAAAAGTACTAATTAATATACTGTTTTGATCATTTAGGTACTAAATTGTATATTTTAATCTTTCAATGACTGAGTTGTCGGCTCAATAATTTTTAAAGGACCAAATTGTTAGTTTACTCATATATTAGTATAAAGTGTAAGGGCCCACTTGATTTATATATTATATACTAATCTTACTAGATATTATACTAATCTATCTTACATTCTTACTAATTGCAACAATTTTGGGAGTCCCTGCAAATAGGATTTATTATATACTTAACATAGCATTTTAATTATTTATTTGGAATGAGATATATTAACACATCTTTTCATGTACAAAAAATAACACATCTGCATAGACGTTTGGTTGAAGGGGTGTCCGTACAAGTACAATGCTGAGGCATAGCACTCGCTCCATATTTTGCCAAGAATTCAAGAGCACAGTCATATCCTCCACGGTTGCCGTTACATTTTCCGTCTAAAATCAGAGTTCCATTACATTGCTTGCCTCCCACTAATAAACACATTAGTTCAAAACTAATTGTTAATACTTTTATAAATCATTCTAATCACTTAATAATTAAAAAGATTACTTAATTACCGAACAAAATTATAAGAAATAATCTTGGAAGGATCTCTCAATTTAAAGAATGTAAGATTATATTGTCGTTTGATTATATTCTTACATTCTAATAAAAGCTGCTACTAAATCTATGTATACCAGCAATTATTCTAATTGTTGCTATTGATTATTAAGTTGTTGTCATATCCCTGTCACTCAAATTATAGCAGTTGTGGTAAAAATTATTTGGTCAAAGTACATTTATGATCTCGTATCTTTTGCTTAAATTTCAATTTGGTCCCATATCTTTTTACTTTCCGATTTTGGTTTTATTTCTTCTGATCATGTCTCAATTTGATCTCTATCATTTTTTTTCTGTACTTTTAGTCTCATATTTTTTTGCCAGATTGCAAATTTGGTCTCATATCTTTGGTCGGGTTGCAGAACCAGTCCTATATTTTTGCAAAAGATATATTTTTACAAAAGATTTCATATTATTGTGTGACTAACGATAAAACTTTTTAAAAAATATATGAGAACAAATCTGCAGCAAAAAAGATATAGAACCAATTATGCACCTAACCAAAAGATATAAACCCAAAGTGCGATAAAAAAAATATGGGACCAAATTAAGTCGTGAGCAAAAGATATGATAGCAAAAGTACACTTTAGCCAAATCATTTTTATAGTAACTGAGATGAAAGTTGCTGGTAAAATGTAAATTAAACAGCTAATATAAACAACAGTATATTAGCAAAATATAAAATTGTTATGCATTTGTGAAAGATTGCAGAGAAAAAAAAAACAAGAATGCAATGCTAATAACATGATCATATACCTTGAGCTTGAGTGTGGTGGGTAGAGAGAGAGAGAATGACAAGAAAGACAATGAGAATAGCTTGAAACTTCATGATGTGTTATATATATATTTGGTGTGAGAATGGAGGGTGATGAGTAATATAATGCATACAAGAGTGAGAGGCTATTTATACATATTCTGTTAGATATTATTATAGAAATAATTAAAGTATATGTAAGTATATTAGACATATTTTATGTCACCTAAAGATACATTCATATGCATTAAGATGGCATATGAACATTGGTGTGGATGCAACGTATGCCTAGAGGAGATTAATTTAAAATAAAGGCCAATGAATGTAATTAATTACACTGTATATTTGATGATGCTATGTACAATGTATATAAATATATATATCAAGATATGACAATACGGGAAAATGATGATGATGATGATATATATATATATAATGAATTCCATGTGTGTGTTCTATGAGAAAAGATATGATAAAGAGATTCAATCTTAGAAAAGTATTAAGACAAGTAGTTTTATATATTTGTATAGTGAAAGAGTGAGAGACAGAGTCATGTCTATCTTTTTAGTGCGATGATGATAGATCAAACAAATGAGTACGGGGTGTTTATCCTAGAGGTAACGTGTTTATGTACACAGTGCACAAGGTGATATGACTAAATCAACATATGAGAAATGTGAATTACCTTAAAGAAAGCGAGATGCACGTACCTCAATCCAAGATTACACATTTTATATTTACTAATAGTCTGTTCTTGTTTTATTTGTTTATCTTATTTTTAAGTGGCAACTTCAACAACTTTAAGGTAGGATCACGTCATTGTGCAAGTGGCTATTGAAAATAAGAATGATATTGATGTCTTCATGATCAAAAATATAAATAGTGTTCTACAAAAGGTACACACTCTTGATTTATTGACTATTTGCATAAAGTTGGGTCGTGAAAATATTTGAAATAATGACAATGCTATATTAGAAAAATCTCATCCAATATTATTAACTTTTTAATAAACAAAATTTTAGAAAATAATTAATATTATTTATTCTTTGTATGATACTGTGATATCCTTAATTTGTGAGGATTGTCAAGTGTCTTTAAGAATAATATATCACTATGAAGCTTACCCGCCCAACACAGCAAACCAAATCCCATAATTTATGAGGATTATGGGCTTTGATTTCAAGAATCCATATGAAGAAAATTAGAAACAATGTGATTCATACATAAACATAAAAGATAATGTTTATCTTAAACATTGTAACAAGACTATTAATTTTTAAAAAATATCTTGGTCAATTAATTTCATTAGTTATATAATATGACTTCATACAATTTTTACAATTCAATTCATTATATATGTTTCCTTTTCTCTATTTCTTGTGAATTTGGCTTGACTCTATCTATTTATGTCATCAATGAGTCTTATCTCGCCCCATGGCAATTGAAAACTTTAAAGTTTGGACCCAACAGTTTCTCCCCTTTTCCCTTTTCCATTAGGTCATATTAAGATTTTAATATGTTTAATTTAAAAATACTTAAACTTCAATATTAAATTATAAATCATTAAATTTATATAAAAACAGAAATAAATAATCTATGCAATCCAATTTTATCTTAAACACTTAGACATTGATACAATAGTCAATAGATGAAATCACTCAATCGGTTCATTTGTACATTGTCGTTAATTCGGTTGGCCATCACACCCTTTTTAGCTATTGTCACTTATTTACCATCGAAATTATTAGTCACTTTCACATAATTTTCACTACCAATAATTACTCATATAAAATGAACCTTTAACCCCTTAACAATCTTATATATAGATGATTTTTTGGTCGATGTATGATTTAACTAATTCTCTTACATTTATCATACTCTAAAATATCCTTAAACTAATTTAGTTGTCACATACTTATCATAAGAGCTTGATCCCACCCTCAAATTCATCCATGCAAGTTTTGGAGAGTTAGAACTTATTTGGGAGTTATCGTATATTTTATCAAATAAATACTAATTTTTAGTTTGAGATTTTTTTAATTAAAATAGTTTACATAATAAGTTTAAAGATTTTTTACTTGTAATTTATAATTTTATTTAACAGAATATAGTTTATAAAAAAATTTGATATTACGATAAATATAAATTTCGATCTAAAACTTAAAGATTTACAATAAATATAAATTGTGCTTCCTTTGTTGTATGGGTAATGTTTTTAGAATTGAACAGTTAATTAACTGAAGGCAAGTCTTTGGGTCATGGGTTTTTTTATTTCAATTTAAAATATACATTTGTAAATTGTAAAGGTGTTTTTGCAACTGATAAGATAAAGTTATTTTCAGGCAAAAAAAAAAAAGTGATTTATTGAGATTATTAATTATGTTATTTAGTTAATGTGATTCTCTTACTTTCAAGGATCGATTGTCTTTAATGATATTAATGGGACTTTCTTTTACTGCTCATTAATTGTTGTCCTTTTTTATTTTTTTGGTAAATTATATAGAAAGTCCATGTGATTTAAGATTTATTAAGATTGAGTTCATGTGATTTAAAAAGTTGCAATTTAGGGATTGGGATTTGTTCCATTAGCAGAAAAAGACCCTCCGTTCAAAATTTAACGAAAATTTGGACTAAAATTCCATTGTAAGATAATAACTATTAATTTTCTATGCATTTGACTCTTTGTTTTTTTGAAAGAGAGACTTTGATATAAAAACAGAAAACTTTGGGAGACTTTGACTATGACTATTAAAAAATTTTTTGATTTGACAATTCGAGGGATCCTTTTACAATTATATTTAACCATTTGTTCAATAGAGAATCCCAAATTACTCTCCAAACATCACCTAGGGTGAGCGAGGAAGACTACAAACCCATCGTTCAATTCTTGATTGGTGGACTATTTTTTTAAATAAGAAATAGTTTGTCACGACCCCTAACGGAATCCGTGACCAACACGAACTACAAGGAAGAACCTCATGGCGTAAGCCTGTCACTGACATGGCCCGTAACCTTTTATAAAATTTCCAACAAAGATTCCCCAATAAATAAAGAGGTCCATAATGCATATAATCACCAACTTAGCAACAATGTTCCAGTATGAGCTCTGCTCTCATGACAATTCAATCTAAAACGCTTCCCTAACTGTAAGTCTAACAGAGCCACATGAATAATATGTGGGACTCCAAGTGTCACGACCCCCTCTTTAGAGGCACGTGACCGGCACGAACATGGGCCACCCCATGCCGTAAGCCTACCCACGGGCAATCCAAAACAATATGCCTAACATAATCCTGATAAGTCATGATGTATATATTTTCCAAAGTACACGTAGATAATAACCTCAGTGCTCACATGTAACTATCAACTCAGACTATCACCAAATTAATATAAATACCAAATCAAGCAGCCAACAAAATACATGTTTAATCAATCTCTTACGTAAACAAATCGCACAAAATAATAATGATACATAACCATGAATCTTTTCTCTAAGTACTAGTATAGCTGTCAAACTAGCGTTTAATACAACTTTACTTAGATAAAGCAACAACCCACACGAACAATGACATAGGCTCTGGATTGGCTTCCTCCTAGATCTGAAGTACTGGCTTGAATTGAACCTGTATCTAAAATATGTTAAACGAGGGGTGAGTCAAAACTCAGTGAGCGACTAACCCATCTCAAACATGGGATCACCAACAAAGTCAGGACTTATTAACAATGAATAATCTATAATAAGATTCATTCAACTAAATGAACTAGCATATGCAATGATTTGGGCCTTAACCGTATAACAAGGTATGAAACAATTCAAGAAGAGATTATTGTCGAACCTTTAAAGAAATTACAATATGTGAATAACCACAGGTTTACAAAAATCTTTTGGAATTAAGGGATTTTTAAGAAAAAAAAAACTCTTCAAAAATTCGTTGAGAAAAATATAAAGTTTAGTAAACAATGTAACAAAGATTTAAAGTTTTGTTAAGATGAAATTTGGGAAGGAAAATCAAGTGACGAATTCTTCTTTTGAAACTCCTTACCAGGATCAACATTTAATATGATAGAGTATTTAAGTCAATCAAAGATTTATAATTCATATGTGTTTATGACTAAATCCTTTTGGACTATGAAGTGAAAAAAAACTCATGAGGGATTAGAAATTGAGTAATAATATAAGTTTGCATATAATCAAATGTTTAGAGGAATTAGGAATCAAACTTTTCTAAAAACTATTTTAAGCAATAGAAATATGGTAAAGAATAATAGTTTTAAAAAAGTTACTGATGTAGAATGAAATTTCGTTTGGCAATCTGCACGTAGGATAGCCAACAATGTATAAGTAACTCGACCAATATCATTCAGACTATCAAAGATCACAAATTTTCTCAATATCAATAATATCAGCATTCAACATCGCAGAATCAACAGTTTACTACTAACTCAAAATTTCCATACAACTAAGATTCAACAATCAACACAATCATATGTATATCACATTATCGAATTTCAATTATGTGTCCAACCATATGAATTATACATAACGTTATCGCAACCAGTGGAGACCGCACACAATTTATCTCACCCATCGGGACCGTACACAGCATTATCTTAACCCGTGTGGACCGCACACAGCTTATCTCACCTATCGGGACCGCACACAACATTATCTTATTCATTCCACAAATAGTCAACGATACAACACACACCAAAGTAAGTAAAGATTTCAATCCATATCATAACTAGAACTATGAGAGAGCAAGCACGTTCACAAACACAAACACAACCACAACCATAATCATAATCACAATCACAATCACAATTACAATTACAATCACAATTACAGTGACAGTCCCAATCACAATCCCAATGACAAACAAACACAAAAAAAAAATTACAAGCACAAGCACAATCGAATTTAAATAAGTCAAAACATACAATACTCGAAAAAAATTAAATACGATAACCAACGTCAATCAACAGTAACGAAATATTTAATATCAATAATATTAATATTCAACATTGCACCCTTATCAATTTCTCAACAACTGGAGTGTCAATACATCAAATTCATAATAGGCATTGATTTATAAGAAGATAAGATCTCAACGTCAACCAATTCATGATAATGAATAGTTTATCAACAAGTAAGATTTCAATAGAACACATATGTCAGCCAATCATCACACTTGATTCATAAGTAAAGTACAATATTCGTGTTTCCACCTCATCCCTTCGGGGAGCACACAAGTCATCACCTCGACCCTCAGGTGAGCACACATATCAGTATTTTGTCATCTTTCCTCCACTCATGCATGAGGGTTGAACATACGCATATATAACCATTTCTCCAATAAGCAACAATATCAATCATGTTCAAATGAGTAAGGAGTCTCAAGGTAACATCCCATTGTCGAAAAGGGACTAAATCGTAAGATTTAGAAGAGTTACAAAATAAGTAACTATGAGTTATGAGAGTAAACATGATAAAAAGGGATTAAAATGAAATAAGCAGGAGAGTTGTAGAAAGAATATAAGTTTTAGGGAGTATTTAATTATAAATGGAAAGTTTGGGGGGCAAATTTATAGTTTTAGCTATTTTTATAAAAAGAAAATAAAAGAATGAGAAAGGGTGAGAGAGAGCACGGATGAGTGAAAAGAAAAGAAAGAATTAAGAAAGAGAGAGAGTCGAGAAAGAGAAGAGAAGAAAGAAGGGGAAAGAAGAGGAGGAGGAAGGGTGGAAAATTGGACGATTTCTCCACATCCAACGGTCCGTTTTGGACTATCTAGCAGTCGAATCGAAGCTTAGAACGAGACGAAGCTACCCTTAGTTCCAGTTTGTAGATCCAACGGTTAGATTGAGAGGAAGGTGAGATCGAAGAATTACGTCGCAAGTTGGAGAAGTGCAGAAATTTGGAGGTTGAAGGACTAAATTGATTCTAGGTAGGGTTTTGTCTTTCTCTCCTCTCTCAAATCTGATTTCTTGCTTGGGTTTGCTTAGGGTTTTCTCTAGAGTTGCTTGGATTGATGATTCTCTTGATGCATGTATGATGTATGTTTTGTTTAGTAATTTTTAGTGTGTATTTAGTTAGATGAACATGATTAGAGTATGAATTTGAGGTAAATATGCTAATTTAAAATTAGGATTCACATGTTTGAGTTTGATATTTGATGAGGACATGATGTTTGTTGGATTTTGATGCAAAATTGTAGGTTATATGATGGGAAAACAGATTTCAGGGACTGATTTGAGGAAAACAGAGTTTTGGGAAAAATTACAGTTTGGTCCCTGATTCTGGTATTGCCACTTTGGACTGGTTTTGAATTGTTATATATGATGGGTTATGTATGAAAAGGTAGCTTTAAGCATGAGGAATAGTTTGGGTATGAATTATTAAGTGAAATATGTAAAATGAAGTGATATGAATAATATGATAAGGTATATGTGACTTATAAGTGATGAGGGAAGTTAAATGGATGTTGGAATGTGATTATTCTATGAATTGACAATATGGCCAAACAAATGATCCAAAGGTAAGTGGTTATCTATGATTATGGTATGATATTATATTGGACACATAGTGTGATTGATGTGGGTCATGTTCACCGAGGGGTGAGTCCCTCCCCGTTACTCGCGATGGGTATTTCGAGTAATGTTCATAGTGGCTTCCATGGTCGGCCTAAGTGTGGATTCCTTAGGTGACAGGCTACTATGTATTGTGCGCACACCGGGAGACGTTCCGGAAGCCTAGGTCTGGATGACCATTATTTTGTGAACATGACGTTTGTGCTGGTTACCAATGACGATAATGGTTGACACGGGTTGTCACCGCCAGCGTTATGATATTGATTATTGATTATGATATGGTAATACGAGTTATTAAGTTATCATGTGGTTGTGCTGGTATTCCTGTATAGTGGTACTGGGGCCCTATATGGATGTTGGGTTGACACGTGAGTCCCCGCCAGTTTCCCAGTTATGTATGCATGGTTTGTGTTGGTGTAAGTTATTGTGTTTGGACATAATAGTTAATATTGATAAATGTTGATTAAATGACTAGTTTATTATTTGACTTGTGTATTATAAACCTGTATCTATGTTTAGTATTGCATGTGTAAACTCTGTTTGAAGTTTGTATTTGATGGGGGATTGTGGTTTAAGTAGAGAGCCTACTGAGAATTCCCAAATTCTCACCCTACAATACTTCAGTTGTCTAAGTGCAGGTTTCAGGGAAGCTTTGGTTCGTGCTGGGAGCTCAGTGACGGACTGAAGGTAGTATAGTTAGTTTCTTTGTCTTTGTTGTTGTCTGAGCTGGGCCCTGTGTGGCTGTTTAGAGGCGGAGCCTCATGTATTCTAGTGTAGTTGCGTTGTATTAAAGTTTCAAAAGGGTCGTGTAACATTGCTTACTCCAGAGTTTTTATTTCCTCAATTTTTAAAGTCTAGGACGTTACACTCAGTCATTATCGAAACCATTATAAAAGAGAGCATATTCGTACCCAAAACACATGTTTTATGTTAGAACCTTGCATTTATATTTTATTTAGGGGCTCAGGATCAAGTAAAATATCATAATAGAAATGTACAATTTTAATTAGATGTTAACAACCCCAATCTCAACGAGCATTAACAATAGAATTCATTCCTTTAGCAACATCAACCCTCTACAGCCAAGATAAGAAAGCCACTCACCTCGACCTGGAGAATCGATAACTGCACCTTATAGCTTTCGACCAATGATCGGTGTAAGCAAATCTACAAGTACATTAACAAACAAAGTTTCATTCGATATACTATGAGAATCAACTATAAATTACCCGAAAGTCCAACTTTCACAAACTATCATCTTATCCCCTTGTAACACATCTTCACTCAAAGAACTTATCGTACCCTTACTCACACCCTCCTAGGATCCCAACACTTAAACAAGAGACTAAAGAGAGACTTGAGTATCAATTTGGGAGCTTTAAGAATGATTTGAAATCCAAAAGTTAAAAATTACTTCATAAACAATTTCAAAATAAAGACCATAAGTCAATATCACAACTTGAGACATTCTTTCCTTTCAAGTTGAACTTGCATACATAAACTACCACACTTTAAATTTCATATCATTGTTCCAAAACTTTCGGCAATTCCAAAGTGTCCTATTTAATTCATCAAAGCTATCAAAAGCATCCATAAGGACCAAAATGCAACTTTGAAGCTTTGTGCATGATAGTTAAAATTTCAAAATACGCATTTCAAATTTAAATCAATACATTAGAACTCATTACTATAGTCCATTGAACTCATCTAATCCAAAAATTTCAAGAAGACTCAAGGATTATGTCAAAATCTCAATTAAAGTTTGCTTTACAATTTCATCGGGTCCAAATTCCATATAAAATGAAATCAAGCATTAAACCAATGATGTAGGATTAATTATTGTCATGATAATAGTTCATTAAAACTATTAATTTGAAGAAACATAAAGTATTTGGCCAAAAACCCCAAATAAAGTGGGGGTGGATCCCCTGCAGTGGGTAACTCACTGCAGGGCCTGCAGTGGGTAACTCACTGCAGGGCCTGCAGTGGGTAACTCACTGCAGTGCAGTGCCTGCAGTGGGTAACTCACTGCAGTGGGTAACTCACTGCAGGGCTTGCAGTGTGAGAGAAGAGGAGAGAGAGGAGGATGAAAATTCATAAGTGAAACCCTGCGTTTCACTTAATTGACCATCCCTTCTCTCACATTGCAGGGCCCTGCAGGGGATCCAAGCTCAAATAAAGTTTTGCCCTAAAACCTATCAAGTCCCAAATTCAAGAGCAATGTCCAAAACATGAAATCAGTGTTCTAGGATCTTAAAAACAGCATTAACGAGAAATAATGTAGCAGCAAGATGCGAGGGATAAGTGAATTTCGTGGGTAACAATCGAAATTTCAGAAAAAGCTACAAGGGAGACGAAGTGGAGGAGCAAACGATACCTAAGAGAGATGAGAGGAAGACGGTTGCTGGGAGGTGGTCGGACGACGTCGCCGACAACCTCTACACGGCGGAAGGTGGCCGACGTTGACAGGGAAGGTGGTCCGTGGTGGCTGACCGCTAGATGGAGAAATGAGAGTGAGAGCCACGACTTGGAGAAAGGGAATGAGGGGTTTTGAAATATTAGAAAGTCTGGGGGCAAAAACGAAATTCTGAAACAATGTTTATAAGGCTGGAATCGCATAAATACCCAGGAATGTTCAAATCTTTTCGAAATAGTCCATAAAACTTAAAATTTTTTAAAAAATAGAGTTTCTAGACATAATTTATATAATTAGATTTGTCTCGATGAATAGATTCCAAATATGTAATTTGTTTTCTAAAACTTTATCTCTAACATATTTCAATTCTTAGTCGAAAGTGTTTTATCGCAAGACCAAAATAAAATGTCAAATAAAATTTTAAACTCCGTTTGCTCCCAAATGTTTACCACAAGCCAAATAAAATATAGGGATTCCAAATATGACAACTAAAATTCTAAAATTCAGAGTTCAATAATTTCTAATATTTATAACCCAAAAACTCCTAATACTAGTTTAAAATTAACTTAAAATTCTATCCAAAATTCTAAAAAATCACTAATTCTATTCTCGAACACCCAAAATTAATTCTAAATCTCCAGGATCTCACACCAAGAGGGCCGCTCAATTCATACGGCACTAGAAAACGACTACTGCAAACCTGAAACTGAAAATGGTAACAACAACGGGGTGAGTCAAAGTCTCAGTGAGTAATCCAATCTATTCTAATCGTGGAGAGCAAGGTATATCCACTAGTTCAAAAGGCCAAAGTCCTATTTTGGTCCCCCAGTTATGCTCCTTGTTCCAAATAGGTCCCCCAGTTATTTTTTGTTCCATATTGGTCCCCCAGTTATGCAAAACTTGAAAAAGTTGGTCCCTCTAACGTTTTCCATCCATTTTTCCGTTAAAAAAGGAGGAAAAATAAACTTTTATCCCCAAAAGTTTTATTTTCTTATATTAAGGTCCTTTTCTTTTTATAATAGGATCAAAACGTAAGAAAA
>QANZ01036098.1:763-35743 GCA_003254925.1 Chamaecrista fasciculata
AAAAAAAAAAAAAAAAAGCCGTGAAAAAAAATCAAAATCCACTTGCTCTTTTGCATCCCTCTTCTTGATACACCAAGAAATTGGTGTCTGAATATATATTTTTCTTTTTTTGTTTTTGTTCCTTCGTCATTTTTTTCATCTGGGCTCTTATGAGTTTGTATTAGAAACATATACAAACTAGTGGTCACATGATCATCCAATCTCATTATATAACGAAGCCTGGGGAATTTGTTTGGACCATTACTTTTTGTTACAAATTAAAGAAAATGGAGGAGTATTGGAAAACATATATAATTGATTTAATAATTAGTTCAACAACTGACATGTTTGGGCTTTGTTTAGCTGTAGCCTGTATCCTTTGCTACTGCATCTAATTATATGTGACGACACATAACTATGTCATGCCTTTTTTTTATTCTCATTTGTCATTCATTTCTTCCTTTTTAATTCCTCTTGCATATGATATGCACACACATCAAATCTCCGATTCTAAATTAATATAAAAGAAAAAAAGTAAGGGACGATGAACCATTTTGTAAGGACTAAGGAAGAAAACAAAAGTTACGTGTTACGTTTAGATAAATTGCACAAAATGCGAATTTCTATGTTTGAAAATTGAAATGAATGGAATATAAAAAAGGGGAAAAAAACCATGCCGCCTTACCACGTAACATATATAACTTGTACTGTTTGTTGTTGCATCTATGGATTAATTATAAAATATATTAAAATAAGGAAAATAGTAATGGAGCAGATTTACCTCCGACAAACCAACTGATTACGCTTACGACTTAAAAAGAAGATGGAAAGATAAGGGAAGTATATAATGGATCGGAATGACAAAGAAAAAAATTTTATTATATAAAAAAGAAGAAAAGATGGACAAAAATTCAAATCTACGAAGGGATAGGTATTAGTATTAGCTAAATGTAAAGGGTGAACCAGGGAAGTATTTGAATTTTAAAAAGTTCAACCAATAAGGCTGTGTAGCTGGGGATGGTAGGTGGTTGGGTCAAAATACTTTAAAAGGTGACACTAAAAAATGGAACTTTTTGTAGGTTTCAATGTTGAAAAACGACTTCAAATCCTTGCATCGCAATCTGTTTGAATGAGAATTAATAATAAAAGTGGCATCGTCTTTATTTACTTCCTCACCAAGGCATCCATACACTCTTGACTCTTGTCTCTTGTCTCATGACACTTTTTGCTACAGTATTGTCCTGTTTGTTTACATTCGTAAAGTTATTTGAAAGAAAATAAAAAAGAACTTAATTATTTGTTATTATTATATGTGTAATATATACATATATATTATCTCACAGTAATTAGAATGCAATAAGGCTTTCTTTATGAATTGTTTGTTAACAAAATAAATTCATTATAAATGTGGTTTCTATATAATTAAACAAAATAGGCAAAATACCTATTATATTGATGTCCTTAACGTTTGAAGTCATTTTCAGTTATATCCTTAACATTTATTTTGTTTTAGTTATTCTCCAACGTTATCACATTGTTGTCAATTATACTCTAACCTCAGTTTTTTTTTTGTCAAAGTCTTATTTTGATCCCTCAAGTTTGCTCAAAGTTTCATTTTGGTCCCTCAACTCAAAGTCCTTTATATACGGCGGTCCCGATGACTACGAAAACTCCTAATCCAAATTTTTTTACCTCCATTTTATGAAAAAATAACTGACAAGTTATTGAAAAATTACAAATCATCGAAAATCATATTTTCCGGTATGATGAGATAATCAAATTGGGGTGTAGTCCAATAGAATGACATCTATTTGATGAGCATGAAGGGTGGGTGAATGTGGCATATATATATAGCATGCATATATGATATATTTCATGGTGTTTTTTTTTATGGGGGGGTGAAATGAATGTGAAGTTGAGAACATGTAGCACATTTGGCCGAAAAAAGAGAAGAGAGAGAGAGAGAGAGAGAGAGAGAGAGAGAGAGAGAGAGAGAGAGAGAGAGAGAGAGAGAGAGAGAACATGTAGGTAGCATGTGGGGAGAAGTAAGAAGAGAAAGAAGAGAATAGGAAGAGGAAGGGGATAGAGGAAAGGTGAAGGGTAATGTCATAAAAATAGATGCCATTAATTTCGTCTTTAATATAATCTCCCAAACTAACTACTAACACTCATAGTCATGGACCGCCTCCCTCGTCGGTGCTCTCTCTCTCTCTCTCACACACTCTTAAGTCTTAATCAATTAAATGATTTGAGTGACACAAGAGATTCAATTTCTCTATTAACTAATGAAATGGTTTAGTAGCTAGCTTTGATTTTGAGCTTGTATAATAATAAATTTAAATAAAATGAATAGAGGGAAATGTGAAATGAAAAAAATAATGGGGGGATTGATGATGAGGTGGTAATTAAAGAGTGGGGCCAGGGGAATACAGATAACAGATTTGGTGGTCTGCTTCTTCCTTCCTTCCTTTCTCACACGTGCCCATCCCTCATATTCGTACGCTCCAAAGTACCCTTGAAAATGCTCATTTGCGTTTCCAAATTCATACTTTTTATATGTCAGTGTATTGGTTCAACGTTAGCTACAGATTCAAAATTCATATTTTTCATATGCCAGATCCGTTCAAAATGTTGATTTGCCTTTCAAATTTCAGATTTATTGGACTTCAAGGTGTTGCCACGTCCAATGCCATTTTTACACCAGACATTGCACGTGCAAGCGTTTTAAGGAAACTAAAAAAAATGTCAATTTTAGTGTTTATTTTAGTATTTTATATTTTAAAAGATTCATATTCATCCTAATTATAACAAAATATTTCATTTTGATTACAAATTATTAATATAATTATATTTTTCTCATTTTAAATTTGAATGTGATAAGTTTAGAGTTACGTATTTTCAAAGAGTATTTTTTTTATCTAATTAGGATTATTAATAAACAAGGTCAAATCGAGTTCCAAAAGTAAGTCATTTGTTTCACGGTCAAACAAGTGAATTGAAATTGATTATATATCTCTCATTTCAAGTTTAAATATGACGAGTTTGAAGATACATGTTACTCTTAACAATTTTTTTTATCCAATTGGAATCGTCAACAAATGAAGTCAAATCAGACTCGAAAGTTGATTTTGAACTAATTTTTCATAACTTTTTAGTTTTTGTTCCAACTCCACTTCCAAGTCCGATTTGATCTCATATACTGGCGATCTTAACTAGGCAAAAAATAAACTTTTTATGAGTAACTCAGCTCTGAATTTATCGCATTCAAAATTAAAATAAGAGATATATGACTAACTTTATTTGTATTGACGATGAAATGAACGGCTCATTTTTTGGATTCGATTTTACCTTGTTTGCTTACAGTTCCAAATGGATAAAAAAAAAATATTCTTTAAAAGCAACACATAGTTTTGGACTTATTATGCTAGAATTTAACACGATTGAAACATGACTATATTTAATAATGTGAGACTAAAATAAAGTATTTTATAAATATTTATGACCATAATGGATATTTTGAAATATAAATAATCAAAATAAACATTAAAACAAATATTTAAAACTAAAACAATCCTTTGATAAAAAGAAAAGCTTAAGACGCTCCACATGCCAACGGTTTGAGGTTTTGGCCAAAAAAAAAACGCATTGAGGAAATTCAAGAAAAAAAAAAACCTCAATGTATGACACTTCGGGAGGAAAATAAAATTTTCTCCCCTCCGTTGTAATATAAATATTTTTAAAGCAAATATATTTTTTAAGAATTCTTTTTCTATAAATATAGAAATAGTAAAAACCCATTTCTTACACCATCCATGCACTCTTTCCGCTTTATCTGTTCATAACATATCAACAAATATATTTTACAAATTTTTAATTCTCGTTTCTTTAGAAAAAATTAGGTTAAAGTGCACTTTTGGTCCCATAACTTTGGCAAAGGTTTCAATTTGGTCCCATAACTTTTTTGTTGCAATTTTGGTTTCATAACTTTGGCAAAGGTCTCAATTTGGTCCAATAACTTTTGAAAACGTCTCATCGTTGGTCCCAATACTGATTTCCATTCATTATTTGCCGCTAAAGATAATCTGACATACTGAGTTGGATGAAGACTTGGAAAATATGGGTGAAGTTATGGGACGAATGAAAATCAACTTGGGACCAACGATGAGATGTTTTTAAAAGTTATGGGACAAACGATGAGACGTTTTTAGAAGTTATGGACCAAAATTGCAACAAAAAAAGTTGTGGGACCAAATTGAGACCTTTGCAAAAGTTATGGGACCAAAATTGCAACAAAAAAGTTATGGGACCAAATTGAAACCTTTGTCAAAGTTATGGGACCACAAGTGCACTTTAGCCAAAAAATTATATGTATAATCATTTAAAAATATTTTATATTTGTTTTAAAATAAAAATAAAAATTTTAATAATAAGAACAATAAATACATGCTCGTTACCCACCAAACCCATCCCATGCCCATGCGCCCATCTGTATTCTCAAACTTATTATGACACTTCTCCACATTCAAGGATGTTTTGGCCGGTATGCACATTGAAATTTTATTTTTAGGATTATAAGTTATGAACTAGAGTAATTTTATGTTTGGTACGAGATAAAAAAAATTAGTTTTGACAATATTATATTTCCAAGAGTAACTTAATCTCATAAATTGATTCATGGGATAAAATTATTTTAACTCACCTAAAATGACTGTATTCATCCTGATACATCACTATTTGGGCGTACGCCTAAACGGCCCTCGCACCGGGCCTCTTCTCCCCTCCGCACCTCCAGAGGCGCCCTCGAGCCAATCGGGCGCCCTAAGCACAATTAGGGGTGGCCGTGATCCATCCTGGGTCTTGGCGCGCGTCCCCCAAATGACACGTGGTCATCCACGACTACCTCGCTCCGCAATCCACGCTACGGGGGATCTTGGGCTAATGACTTGCTCATACCCACGATCTCCAGTTTCTAGGCGCCCGCCAAGCAACGCATCACGCAATCACCCACGATTGCCTTGCTCCGCAAATCTCGGTCTCCACCATCTTCGCTGGTGGAGATCGTGTCCAGTTACGTGGTCCGCCCCACGCGCTGACCACCTCTCTCCTCCCTTCTCTATAAATAGAGCCCATCTCACCAGTTCAAGGTTAGCTACTTCTTACACTCTGAAATTCCCTTACTCTCTGCTTACTCTCTTACTAACTTGAGCGTCGGAGTACACTTCGCAGGGCCCCCCTGTGAAGCTCTTGCAGGTTCTTGCTCAACACTTGGCTCTTGCAGCCCATCCCGGTGAACTAGGTAAGTGCTAGCCATTTTCCAGTTTATCACATCCTAATTAATTTTTACTTATAGTAAGTATTTTATTTTAATTGTATTCTAAAAATTATTTTAGTTGTTTTGAGCAGAAACTTGCTTTAGACTATTTTATTATTCTAAGAATTATGTTTTGAAAAGTATTTTGTTAATAAATTTATTAATGTTATTTAAAAATTTTAATTATGATATAATTATTATTTTATAAATAGAAACAAAACATTTTTTTAAAAAATATTTTCATGAATTGTTTTGAATTTTTTTTTACATTTGATAAGTTATTAGTTGAAAATAAAAAATCAATAAGAACATATTTAGAAAAGTATTAAACATTCACATTATTATCAAAGTTGAATCAAACAAAAAATTATAACATTCTTTGAAACATTGTAAAATAATCCCATGATTATTTTAATTCATAAAAAAAATACTTGTATATTCATGAAAATTTTAAACTTGAGAATCACATTCCCCGAAATATGAAAGAATATAATTATTGAGAATAAAAAAATAATTCGTATACCAAACATCCATTATGAGTTCACATACACATTGTTTGCTACAACTCACATTGTTTATTTTCACCAAACTTCCATTAACCATCTTCTTGTGTCAATCACAATAGTTTTCAAATTTTAAGGATAACGTTTTCGTGTTTATTTCATTTTGTTCTCTAAGTTTACATTTATATCTGAATTGAGATCATTTATAATACTTTACGGATATAATGTTGAGAAAAAAAGAAATTAAATAAAGTAGAGAAAGAAAGTGTCAACACTATGTATTTTCTGCACTACCTATAATACATGATAGAATATAAATTAAGGTAAATTAAGGTCGTCGTATCTACTACTTTAATTCCTACTAAGGATACTGTTACCAGAAAAAAAAAAAAATCCTACTAAGGATACTGAAAGATATCATATTGCATTCTTTACAGCCATGCTAGCTACTCAATCGCCCTCCTCCATATTATATATATAGCTACTGCATGCCTACTACTTTGGATTAATCCATAGATTAAATTAAAATGCGTGGATTATGTGTCTTTATTGATTTATTCTACTTGCACCTCTTTCTCATTCTCTCCATCGAAATTCAATTCTAATGACACACATATCTAACATTTCAGAACTATCAATTTAATTTATTACTGGCCATGGTATCCAATGTTTCAATTCCTTTTACAGATGTCACACGCTAATTGCAGACCTCTGTGACAAAAAGTGAGTTATTTATTTAGGCCAGTTCCATCAATATTTACTACTGTCCTTTTTTTTTTTTATAGAACTTACTACTGTCAATTATTAATGCAAGTAACTCATTAACCTCGAATGATCGAATTACAATAAAATTTTTACTTGACGAAACCGTGTTTTCAAAATTATAAATTACTTGAAAGACCAAAAATGTGTGTTTCCCTAATATTATTGAGAAATATTTCACGAATGATTGCCCAAAAAATATTGAGTAACTTTTGCAAGCGTGAATTCGGGCGTGTTTGTTTAATAATATATATGTACTGAATCAATCTACTTGTGGTGCTGTACAGCACTTTCCGACACCCAACGCAGAATAATTAAGTTGTTATTATATGGTATGAATTATGAATATGATAATATAAGTTTGGTTTATTCTCGGGTGCATGCGCGTTTACCACTTTCCGCAGCAAAAACTAGTAATATATGACAGAGGAGATAGGTGAAATGGTCAACGCGTTCCAACGTATCCATTTCTAAAATACTGAATATACGTACGATGCTACTACTATATATACATATCAGGAATTCAGGACATAAATACATACATACAAGGTTACGTGTAAAGTAGTATACTTGACATAGAATAAGTATCTGCCCCAAAAAGACATAGAAACCGTCAAATTAAATGAACGAGAATCAGCCTTTCAACAAACAAATCTATATGGGTGTGTGTGTGTTGCTACGCGCCTATTGTGTTTCAGTATTGCATTTACATTTAATTTAACAGGTTTATATATATAATGTGAAAGTGAAATCATGATCCTATATATATTACGACTGCCAATTCTCCCATCATGTGATAGTGGGTCGTCTTCAATTACTATACATGTCTACACCACACACGCACACACATACCTAGCTTTATTAATAAATATATTTTCCAAAATATAGAGAGTTTTGCTCAGAGACCAAAACCAAAAGCAAACTCCCATATATCTTTCAGTTGCACTTCTGTGGGGCTAATTAAGTTAATTAGCAGTGTCATCGGCATGCACAATTCTTCTAATTATCTGCATGTAACATGCATCATTTTTTAATTTATGGATTTAATATTTTGTTGGACAGATAATATGTGCTTGGGCGTCAAAGTGCCACCTCAGGCTTGTATGTCTCTATTAGCGAAAAATGAACAAAGAAAAAACAATATAATAAATTGTTTAAAATGTGTGCTCGCTTTTGACAAATCTTAGCTGCGAACATAATATATAAATTGCTAAGAGTTTTCCTTTTTCTTAATCCATTTAGAAGCTCAAGTCAACCCCCGTTGCTGTGGGACATACTGATCGATAAGAATACCAGGAAGTTTCCATTTTTAGAGCGAAAAAACTTCAGAACTAATTTATGTATTATATATAAATTTGATCTTTTTTAATTAGTACTTATATCGGGCCTTTCCCACTGGAATAAAAAGATTTAAAGAGTTCTCTTATTGGATGACAATATTAATTTATGGATGTAGTTGCCGATGTATAATTTTATCTACAGTATACAACCTGGTTGGATGATATATACTATTACTGAAATACTACAATAGTATCAATTGATAAATTAATTACCGATGTTTTAAAAATTGGACCGAACGAGATAACAATTCAAGGTTCAATAGTTCAATCGGGATTCAATTAGAGTTAGATCGATGGCAAATAAATAAATTAAAAATAATAAAAAAATATAAATATGATAAAATTCTAATTTAAATAGTTATAATTATTAAGTTACAAAATACAATTATAACAATAAGATATAAATACAATCTTCATAAATTAACATGAAGTAATATAGAGATAATTAATTTTTATAATATTCATCAATATAATATTATCAAGTGATATTTGATGATCACTTTCTTTTTCTTATTTTGGTTCATAATCAACATTCTCTAAGCTTTGACCCATAATTATAAAAAAAAAACCAAAAAAATCAAAAATAAAAAAGAAAGTAAAAAAATAAATCAAACCAATTCAGGTTGGTTTCACCAGTTATTGACCGGTTCCTCCCCTCCCCCCGGTTCAGGCCAGTTCTCTGTCCAACTGGTTATTGGGGTAACTCGGACCGATATAGTGTCCGTTTATTGGTTCAACAGGTTGGACCAGCCGGTCCGATTTAAATAACCATACTAAACATATTTAATTTTGAGTATAAAAATTTTATTAATTGTAGATGAAAAATACTTTTTATTTTTTACGAAAAAACAATTAAAATTAATGAATAATGCATGTTTGTATCCGGAATCCGTCCGAAAGAGTACACGTTTGCCAATACATCACCTAACCATGATTAATTAATTTAAAGACCGTCAAATAGCAGCTAGCGTCAAATGCGTATAAGTCAAAAAATAAAGAAGCATGTAATGACATATGAAGTATGTTAGGAATAAACTAGTACTAATTCAAAAGTTAATCCCATTTTAGTGTGTTGAAATATACTAAACATGTGTAGTTTGAAGCAGACAATAATAAAATTGAATAGCTTGTTGATCAAGGTAAAGATTAGTAGTTACACGGAGGTACGGGAATTATCTGAAATATTATGACCTAAGCAGTGGCGACAGGGTTTGATCGTCTTTGATCCAGTCATTTTACTATAACACTTGTCATCACATTGACTTCTCCCCCTTTTATTATGAAATTAAATATCCATTTTTTTTTTGTTTGGTACAACTAAATATCCATTTCC
Source organism: Chamaecrista fasciculata (assembly GCA_003254925.1). Lineage (NCBI taxonomy): Eukaryota > Viridiplantae > Streptophyta > Magnoliopsida > Fabales > Fabaceae > Chamaecrista > Chamaecrista fasciculata. Next base: position 9,992 of record QANZ01036098.1, read on the forward strand.
AAACAAACCACAATTGATTCATTTCAAAGAAAAACTTCCACAATTCTATTATAATTAATTTACTTCCAAGAAATTATCCCATCAAATGTTCCTTTATTTTTTTTCTTTCATTTTAGTAATTTCTTTGCTGAATATTTTTATTTCTTCACCATATGAATGCTCTCTCTCTCTTCTTCCTTCATTTTTTAAATTTTATTTTATCGCATCACTCTCTCAGAGGTTTTCGCTTTCCTTCATATAGATTTGTTATGTATATATATGATTCAGCTACCTCTACTGCCTTCATTTCCAAGTGAGTCCTGCATTACACTCTCAATTCCATTCTACCTTCATCCACCCCAATACTTTCGGAATCTGTTTTTCATTTCACACACCGATTCTCGTCTCTTCATTTTTCGGATATCGAATCTTCAGGTACCATAAGCTATGTTTCTTTAGCTTATTCTTACTTTCTCTTTTATTTAAGAATCTCTTATCTGGTTTCTACATGCTACAGTTAGACTCTTTTTCTTTCCTTTCTCCTTTTTCAAGTTATATTGATGCCAACAACAGAAATGGTATTGCGCTCTTCATACTGATTATAAATGGTTTAGTTCCTTACTCTCCGTCGATAGCTTCATCTCTTTGCTTTTATATGTATATGTGATGATCTATGGTTTGGTACAAAGAATTAAATCTATTAACATTTGATTGGTCCATCTATACAACTAATATTTAGTGTTCAGAACTAGAACAAAATATTTGACTAGTTGAGTACCTCATTTTCCAGATCTATGTTTTGTTAACGAGTTCCATTAACAAATCATAGGTATAACTAAATCTGAGAATATTTTAACATTTCATAGGTAAATCTATAACTAAATCTGAGAATTTGAGTTTTTCAGAATCAAAACAAAATTCTTAAAAAATATCTTATTTTCACAATTAACATTCAAGCAGAAGTCTTTTTCAGCATCTTCCCCGTATCCGTCATGCCAACCTATGCAATTTTCTACATATATCTTAATCCATGAATCTTTTGCTGTTGCATTGTAGATCTATAGTCACTTCTCATGGGTTTGCCACTAACATTAGATAGATTTGTTTGAATTCTGAACCTTAAGCATTTACATTATCTTCTATTTCTTCAATTGACACTTAGTTTCGTTGCAATTTGTTTCTTTTTATAGGATTACAGATTGCATAGGTTGCTGCAGATTTGTATTGTTGTCATATGGGGATTTCTTTTTCATGTCCATTTGCGAAATACAATGATGTGGAAGATAGCTTAGATTCTGTTGTTGTAAAATCCATCAACTTTGGCGATGAAGAAGTCAAAACTCCAGTACGATCTGTCAGTTTCAAGAATAAAGACTCAGAACCTACAATACTAAAATCTCTAGGTTCTGGAAAGATGACAATAGAGGCATTAGTGAGCTTCAAGAGCAATGATATGGAGAAAATGATCTCAACTAAAAGTGTGCCGATTGACATTGATAATAGCAAAGAAATGGATGATCAGTTTCTTGTATCAGATTCTCAAGTAGAAAAGATCCATTCAGCGCTTTTGGATCCGAACAACCCCAAACACATGGCTGCTGTTAAACTGCAAAAAGTATATAAGAGCTTTCGAACAAGAAGAAAACTTGCAGATTGTGCAATTCTTGTTGAACAAAGCTGGTACATATTTTTTTCATGAGAGACTTTGCTTTTGTTTACACATTTTTTTTTACTTCTACATGTTTAAATGTGATCCCTTTTTCTTTAACCACAGGTGGAAGCTCTTAGATTTTGCTGAACTCAAGCACAGTTCTATATCTTTCTTTGACATTGAGAAACATGAAACTGCCATTTCACGTTGGTCTAGAGCTAGAACCAGAGCTGCCAAGGTATATTTATAACACTATGCTACTGGTTAAGACTTATATAACTTCATTTAAACTGTAGTGTTCTAATTTTTTGAACTGTATGAAATAGAATCTTAAGCATATCTGTTATTGCAGGTTGGAAAAGGTTTATCAAAAGATGATAAAGCTCAAAAACTCGCTCTACAGCACTGGCTTGAAGCGGTTAGTCAGAATGAGCATACTAACTCTGTCATATTTAAATTTATCTGTCTGTTTTTACACCATTCAATACTTACTGAAATATTATGATCTACGTGAAACAGATTGATCCGCGCCACCGTTATGGACATAATCTACATTTCTATTATGATAAATGGCTTCAATGTCAGAGCAGAGAACCCTTCTTCTACTGGTAATTTATATGTATTACATTTTTTTTTTCACAAAATATCTTCCCCACTGGTTTAATCTAGATTTTTGTACATTGGAGTTTGAGTTAAATTTCATTCTTTGAATTACAGGCTAGATATTGGAGAAGGAAAGGAAATCAATCTTGAGAAGTGTCCTCGATCTAGACTTCAACTTCAGTGCATTAAATATCTTGGTCCGGTAAGATTTTACAGATTAAAATGCACATCCTTTTATTTAACGTGAGAGCAACTTTTGGTTTAATTTATATTCATTATCTTCATATGTTTTTTTCAGATGGAAAGGAAGGCTTATGAAGTTGTCGTGGAGGATGGAAGATTCTTCTACAAACAATCAGGAGAGCTCCTTCACACAACTGGGCATACCAAATGGATTTTTGTCCTTAGCACATCTAAGACCTTGTATGTTGGAAAGAAGAAGAAAGGTTCATTTCAGCATTCTAGCTTCTTGGCTGGAGGAGCCACATCTGCTGCTGGGAGACTAGTTGTGGAGTATGGTGTGTTGAAGGTATGATGAATCTGGCAGAAAAAGGCTCATAAATGTTTTTTTTTTCTCTTTAGCTGGATTCCTATTCTTTAAATGACATGCTAACTAAAAATTGATTTTGTTCTTTTCACCAGGCAGTTTGGCCTCACAGTGGTCATTATCGTCCTACAGAAGAGAATTTCAGGGAATTTATTTCATTCCTTAAGGATAACAATGTGAACCTCTCAGATGTCAAGGTATCAAGAGATAAAACCAATGTTTTGCTTTTTGTTTTTTCATTTGCTATAATTATTTTGATATCTGTAAAACATCTAAAACAACCTAGTGTTAAGATATTTGATTTGCCATGTGCAGATGACTCCAGTTGATGATGATAGTGAATCAGGGTCACAGAGAATCAATGGCCATTTTAGAACCCACTCATCCGAAGAGGATTTGACTGACAACATGGGTGGGTTGGAGGGTGAAGAGAGCATTGTGGAGGAATTGATGGCAGAGAAAGCCAAAGCAATAGAAGCAGAAGGTGTTTCTGCTATGGTGACAGCAAGATCAAAGCCATTGGGGATTGTTGGAAGAGAACTGAGCAGCCTGGAAATACCAAAGAGGAGTGCATTAGTAGAAAGTAATATAAGCATAGAGAATGAGAAAGAAGTTGGTAGTCAAAGGTATGAGGGATATGAAGAAACGAAAGGAGATGAGGATATGGAGAAGAATGAAGTAGAAAGTATTCCAGAAGAGTCAATTCTAAAAAGGATAAGCTCACTGAAAGAAACAAAATCATATCAGTTGGGGAAACAGTTATCCTGCAAATGGACAACAGGGGCAGGACCTCGCATTGGGTGTGTGAGAGACTACCCATGTGAGCTTCAGTTTAGAGCTTTGGAGCAAGTTAATTTGTCTCCAAGAAGTGGTGGCTGCATCAAATCATGGGAACGTCAGTAATACCACTTTATTCATATGATTGAATAATAGGATAACAGGATTCCCTCCCTATTCATTTATTCTTTTGTGTCAATAGGAAAACAAGGTATAGATATATAGACTCACAGGGATTTTTTTGTTGGTTATTATTTCCATTAATTTATATAGGGATATAGATATTCTTTTTCCACTCTTTTGTACAATGTAGGATGAAAATTGTAAAATTTTTGCCCTTCCTTATAATACAAAGGAAACAAATTCTATCTTCTGCTTTACAGATTTTGTCCTTGTATTTGCTGAATTGTGCCGCTGCAGAGTGCAGATATAGATACTCTGTTTTATGAACTACACGAAAACAGAATGCCATTGTTACAATCTGGGGTGGAAATCAAGCTATTGAAACCGAAAATAATGTGTGTGATACCTAAGGTATTGGTTATAATTGGGTAACTTGGCAAGTGAGTTGGACAATGAATCGTTTTCTTAGAATGACAGCAAGCTATATTTCACACTTTCGTATTCCCTTTCTAAATGTATGTAAGATTAAAGCAAGTGTTGGGTTCAAAGCTGGTGTTAGATAAACAACGCTCTAGCTTCAGCTTGCAGCGGACAGCTGCATGGGATCCGTTTTGAAATACCTGTTAGCATGTCACCATTACTATCCCGAACTATAATAGCAATAATCCATTGGAGCCACCTCCTCCTGTGAAGCATTTGTGGCTCTGACCTGACCTGAGTAACTGGTGATTTGTTTGCAATATAAACTCTGATGACCCACAAAAAAAACTCAAGTTTTGGTACACATAAACTTCCTTATTTTACCAAGTTTCCCTTTTGGGCTCTCTTGGGCCCTTCAGAAACGAAGTTTGAAGAAGTCCCTTCGTCTTCTTCTCTCTGGAATCTTCGCCTATATTAAAGGCTAAAGCGAAAACAGAAACTATTTGTATCTCCAAAATCAAAATCAATAGCTCTGCCCCGCCTTCTTAATCTTTCCTGATCTATTAGCGAGATTCTTAACTCCGCTTACTCACCAGGTTTGCCATGTAATCGCTCTTGATTCTCCTACTTTTATCGATCATTTTTACTAAAATTCTGACGCGGGTTATCAAATAAAAGATTCTGGGTTCCTATAGTTCTCTCGCTCGAACTTTAATATGTTTTAATATGTTTGCTGTTGAAATGAGGAAGATAATCAAGATAGAAAAACAATATAGAAACAATATAGAGATCGAAGCCCTTTCATTGCTTTTGCAATTTAATTATAAGTCTGAACATGTAGGTGGGAAAGAACTTTCACGCAATAATTTGTGAATCAGAAGGTTGCCTAATGCTTATTTGTATATGACTAATTTCAGTTACAAGTCAAACTTGAACATATAATAAACATGACAGGACAACATATCCTACATTGAAATCATAATCTTTTAATGTTTCCATTTTGTGACCGGTTGTCCTGTTTTAGTTTGTTTAGACATTTATTTGATTTGATCATAAAGTGGGTATTTCGTGCAAGATTTATGTTGAATCAATGGATATAGCTGGAGTCAACGTTGTAGTTTTAACTAATTTTTCTTAGAGATTTGCAACATATTTGGTATTTCATCATGTGATTGTGATATATCCTGATCAATTTATTTGGTTTTTTAAGCAGCAACAACTTGAATTACAACGATGCCCAAAGTTAGGAGACTGCAATCTCCTGCTAGTAATTGCCCCAGGACATCTCCTTACCCTTGTATCATTGAGAGATCCATGAATGAGGATGTGAAAGAATGGGAAGAAGCTAGGTGTCCAATCTGCCTGGAAACTCCCCATAATGCAGTTCTGTTAAAATGTTGTTCTCATGAAATTGGATGCCGTCCTTATATGTGCAATACCAGTTACCGGCACTCCAATTGCCTTGACCAATTTTGCAAGTCGTATGGATATGATCCTCATCTTTCATCCTCAATCCTAGAAAAGTTTGAGCCTCATCTTGTTTGCCCTTTTTGTCGAGGAGAAATTTATGGATACATGGTCTTGGAACCTGCTCGTAGGTACATGAACTCTAAAACGAGGACTTGTTCATCCGAAACGTGTGAATTCCAGGGGACTTATTCAGAACTCAGGCAACATGCTAGGTCTCAACATCCATCTGCTCGACCATCAGAGGTAGATCCGACGCGAAGGCGTGATTGGCTAAGGATGGAGCAAGAAACGGACTCGGCAGATTTCCTTAGCTCAACCCAAATGGGTGTGAGTGATATGATGTCTATGTTTTGGAACGATGTTGTGTCTTCTATTTGTGTTGTGATTGGGGAGTTGAGAGATTCAGGAGATGAGACAAGGTCACGAACCTCACACAGACTGAGAGTATGGGGTGATACAAGAACACGTCAATCAGCTTCAGCTAGATGGAGAACCCCAATTTGTCTTCATCATTGCATGATCAGGAGGAGGCAAATGGTAGAGCTAGATGGAGAACAAGTTCGTCATCTTTAGCGTCAAGAATCAAGAATGCCTCACCACTATTATAGGTACCGAAGGAACATTTATTCATCATCTGGCTTTGGGATTGCGAGAAATCCCTCTGGCCACCGCCTACGATGGCGTGATCATAGGTTCATAGCCATAGCCCACTTATCAACTGCCTCTAACTCTAACTCTGCAAGTTAGAACCTCTTCCACTAATCCGAGATATGCGACAGCATAACATTAGATTCCAGTCCAACTCCTGTATTGTTTATGAACAAGGCAAATGCTCGTGTGTTTAGCTCTCTTGACATATTCTTACTTTAGTAGTAGTGTTCTAGTATATATCATTATGGAAGAAGGATATTTTGGTTATCATAAACAAATTGAAACAATATAACACAGCTGCAACATTCTCCGATTCTTTCTTGACATGTTCAATTTTTCATCCCTGCACAGTGCACAGCTAAGTGCTTCTCATCTCATACGCTCTTACGTTTTCAGATTTGCAATTTCCGTCCACTAAAAGGAGGGTAACAATGAGGTTTTCTCAAATAATAAGAATATTTACATCGAGTAGCGGAAACATGTAGAGCTTCATTGTTCCTTTCCATTGAAGACATTAGATTTAGCAAAAATGACCATGATGATATTCTTGGAAAACTATATTAATGAAAGTCAATATTTGAATATAAAAAGAAGTTAAAGGGTCATTTTGGTCATAAATTTATGTCATAATGTTCAATTTGGTCTTTTATGTTTCAAAATATTCAAATTGATCGTAAAAAAAAGTGTGAAGGGAACACCTTGTACAGCCTCAACATATTGGATCAATTTGACACTTTGTGATAAACATTGTGGACCATTCTAAATATACTGTGTTAAACATGAAAAACCAAATTGAATCATATTAAAAATATATGGGACCAATTTGATACATTTTTAATAGATTATGGACCAATTTGAAACCTTTAAATTACCAGCAGGACAAATAGGAGAGAGAGAGTAGCCAAGTAAGTAGGAAATGTCATCATTAACGGAGCAAATGAATGGAATGTAATGTCAAGACCATTTTGAAACATTTTGTATACATTTAAAACCAATTTGAACATTTTGAAATATAGAGGACCAAATTGAATATTAGGGCATACATTTAAGACCAAAATGACCCTTTGACCCAAAAAAAAAAAGGGTATCAGCCTGCTTTCGATGTTCTTGTTACATTTGGCAGGACAACTGAAGATAGGTCGGTTGGATATGGTGTCCACAAGCCCAATCCTCCCCTAGTTTCTCTAAGATTACTATTCTTATTAAGTTGATCCAACTGTTTAACCCACTCTATTGGAGAAGAATGCTCTCTCGTGTGTGGATGCAACACAAACAGTGAGTTGTATTCACAGTTGGGAAACATGAAGAAATTGAACTTGTTCCCTAATCTGTACACAACATAGCCAAAACTCAGTTGGTCCCTTGGTGTGAAAAGATGAACCTCATTAAACCACAAGCAGCTAAACAAGTTGTTCATCAACGTATGTTCTCGAATTATTATGGCTCCCTCTGGTACATCTGCAATATCATAAACTCGTGTCAACAATACGATCTAGCCAAGTAGCAAGCATAAAAGTACTTGAAATGCTGGGCTATTGACTTTCAAAGGAGAGATCATAAACCCATTTGTAATGTATCTTTTCCTGACCTTTCCTTTCAAACTGGACCAAGGCCAATCGCTGAGTTTAAACACAATTCTTTAGAACCGTATTTAGCTTTTTCCTCCTCAATCTAGAGAAAAACTCCAATCATAAAGGACTCAATATGCCTCTCACCAGCTATCTATGCAGATATATACAAAATCATTCTAAATCCAGAAAAAAAAAACTTCAAACTTCTATGTCATGTTTATGTAGGTTGTGTTGAGCTGCGCTAGTTGTGTTTATCAAGGAATTATGTGCTCCTGCTTACTTCCTTTGAAGTAATGTGGACAGCTCTACCAAAGCTCGTGCGGATAATCCAATGACTTTTTATCTAACACAAGCTAAATTGTAGTTGGATTAAAAATTAAATAGGGTACCCAAATTTTTGTTCCCAGACTTACCACTTATGGTCCTTTTCATTGGATTCCATGGCTTCATTCCCTCAGAAAAGTAGATTTTCATGTGCAGATCAATTAGGGGGCGAGCATATCTCTTCCTTCTCTTGTTTGCATCGGCCTCCTCATATATACTGCGGTGATGCTTATGCTGAGCAATGGCAAATGTATTCTTCCCACGCCACAGATATCTGCATGGTAAACAGTCACTGAGTAATTACCATCTCCAACATCGTCATTAGCTAGACATATCATATGCAAACAAATGTCTCAAATTTTCAAGCTTTTAAACCAGTAGTGCATTGAATTACGCTGGAATGAGGTTATAATACTTAATGAAGATGAAGAGTGAACAGCCAATAACAGAAAAATATATACTTTGACCCGTCAAATTGAATGCATCATAAATGGTCGGCAATTTTTTTTTCTACACTAAGATTCTAAGACCCCTGGTGTAATTTACAGTTAGACAACCTAATTTTTTTTTTCCTAAATGACCTAAAATTTTTCATTATTTACCAGAAGCAGCCTTTGCTTCAGTGTAAGTAAACAGAAGGGATGGACTTCTAGCATTTTAACAGGCAGTATCCAAAGTGTTCTCAAAATAAAAGTCATCAATCATATAGAATTAATTTTAACTGCCTTCAAATAAAATGAGTGTCATTGTCTAGACAAACCACATATGGTTGACTAAGAAATCCAAATACCAAGAGTCATTTGATAGTTTTTCCAGAAAGAAAAATTTCAAAACATGTGCAATAAAGTTTCTGCCAAACAAATATTATCCTTCAATAGGCCATCAACAGAGAACTGCTGGGTAACAGATTTTGGGTGGACGACACAGCAACACCAATAAAATTGAGCTTCTCAAAACCACGTCTTGGAATGATTTTATGCAATAAACTGTTAGGAGAAGGATGAGGGAGTCAGGTTAAAAGTCTGATACCTTTTACTTCCCATTTTTTCTTAACTCCCATAACCAACAGATGGATATTGTTTAAATATCAATCTAGAGAAACAGAATTAAAGATTCGTGTATCAGAAAGACTAGACATAAGCTACGGCCAACGATATTAGACTATTAGTACCTCTCAAGTATTAGCAATGGATCAACTATCAGCTCCATTTTACCATCAATCCAAATACTATACTGTGCCTGAGGGAACAGCCTGTGGGTTAAAATCTTCGGAACCTTTCCATTCCTTCTTGGTTCATCATAAGGTGGATCCTTAAGTAGAACAAGCCGCCAGATTCCCACCCATTTTCCACCGTCATTGTCTTCTTTAACAGTAACATTTTCTTTCATGAATTTTAGAGATTTCTCGTCCACCACCATTAGAAAACAAAAAAGATTCTTAGAGCGAAGGCTTATATTTGATGGTTGTTGAGGTACATCATATCCATCAAAAATACCAGAGGCTACAACGAATTTACATTTCTTGACATATTTTATGTCTGCAGGATCCATTTCAGCACCGCCACCTCGGATAAACCCACAATGCACCTGAGTGGTGAAGCACAGGTTAAGCAATACTCATTAATGGTGGAAGGGAAAATATGTTTTTTGTAAGATTGTGGAAAATGAAATGTGAGTATTCACCTTCATGTATGAATTTAGTTTGAAACTTTTCTCTCTTTGTGACCAGCTTTGATGGCCACCAAACAGAGGGGATGACTGAGATTCATTATTAGGATCTTCATCTTCCTTAATATATGACAAGTTTTTCACAATTTCATCAGAAGTTCTTCCAGTTGGAATAACTATATCATCGGGGTTATTGGCAACAGGAATTGGACATCCTGATGAATACAAGAAAAAAGTAATATCAAAACTAATTATCTAGGTGAAGACTAAAAGTACAAAAGGAAGAAAAAAAGTCGTATCATACTGTGAGGTTTTGATACAAGTCCCATTGTGTCTAGCATGGTGTATACCTTGCTATCTTTGTTACATATAGCTGCAAGTGAAGTAAAAAATCACTTTAGTATCAGAAAGAAGAACACCACGCAATGAATATTTCAGTGATGAAAAGGGAAGGCCAAGGTATAGACTATTTAAGTCCCACACAATCTTTCCTCAGAGCATACAATCTAATAACCAATAGAACCTCCCCTAATTTTCTAATCCTAGTTATGACATAGCAAGTTTTGAGGTAAAATGCTTAATCGAATTCAATATATTAGTAGTTTCATAGTCCAATCTAACTTTCTTAAGAAACTAAATACATATAATATATGTCACGACCATGCTGTCTAGATCCCTTCAAAAGATCCTTCCCAACCGTCAACAGAGAAAGGAAACAACACAAAAGAGAATAAGAGGAAAGCAAAGAAGTGCATTCCTAGCTTTAACTAGGAATGAAAAGTCCCTTCCCTTCTCCTATCCTGAATTCATATTAAACGCTAATGAGGAAATATGTTATTTTCACATATTTTAGGGTAGTGAGAGACAACATACGAAGAATCAAGCCAAATCTATTCTACTAACGAATATCCAGAATAAGATATTATTAATATATTGTATGAAACCGCTTTTAGCACTTAGTTTTTGGGTGCCAGGCAATAAGTTTTAACATCAAGCATGGTGGATGGAACATGTTCAAAGCTAAAGTTTAAAGTGCTGATGTTACTTATTCTTTCTTTCTCCATTCCTATAAGATCACCAGAAAGATCAAAGACAGATGGTTGTCGATGAAGACTTTATGTATTGATGAGTAAGGTGAAGATTTAAAGATTTGAAAAGATGAACTTGAGATGGCAGCGAAGACAAAATCAAATATATAAAAACGTATTACTTACCTGATAAAAAGGAGACAGATGTTTGACAGGACCAGATATGAAACAACAAAGCAACAAGAATCAATAACATCCACAAGATCCCTGAAACAAGAATCAATCGAATAAAGCCTTTCTTCCAAACAATCTTCATGGGGTAATCTTGGGATAGTCTTCCTGAAGAAAATAAGCCTGCTTCAAAATCTGCACCACCAACACCAAACTTACTTTACTATCAACTGAACTACATGAAAAAGAAGAATGAATGAATGAGTGCTTTTTCAACAACTTAAGAAAATAAAACACACAATCTTCTATGTCTTGCACCTGTTCTGATTAGGCAAGTTGTAAATCATGAAGCAACAAGAGCTCATCATTCAAAGCCTTAGAGGAAGTGATGACATAGCTCTTCATTACCTTTACCACTTGTATTTCGACTACTTCGTTCCACTCTCCGATTTAGCCGCAAAGAGGCAAACTTTTGAAGGTCACCCTCCATATGGATTCTATCTCCAACTTCTCATCACTGGAATATAAAAGGGGAATATAGATCAGAAAAGATATCATTTTTAACATGACTGAATCCTAAAACTATGGTGGAGTCCTATATATTCGCCTCCTGAGTCCGTTGACGCGTTAGTAAGATCCACAGTAGATGAGACCTTAACTGCTAATTTGAGCCGGCATCCCAAAACTTTCCTTGAAAATATTCAAAGAGAAGCAATTAAGGGGGAGGCTCAGAAAAAGATTGGTTGAGCAAGCCACTTAACCAGTTGCAGCTTGACGGTGTCGGTAATTTGAAGACAGTAAACATAGCCAAAATAGTTAATCAAACACAGAATGAGTAATAAGATCAAGCAATATCGTGAGGGGATGAAGGAGAGCAGACAGCCAGGCCGTATTTCTTAGTAGGAAGGGCCCCTCTACCCACTTCCTACTAATTGCAGGCTTCATAAGATGAAGTAATTAATACTAGCATATGTCCAATTTGCCAGAAATCTGATTGGTGAAAGCTGTTTGGTTTGGATCAGCATTGCAATGGGATGTATCTCTGGAACCTTGGGTAAGGCTGGTGGACTGGATAGAGGATAAAACTCAGGTTTCATTGAAAAGTGGGGAAGAAGCGGGTGAGCTACTCTGAATGTTGTTGGGAGATACTCTGTATCCTAACAGTCCCACTATCACAATTAAGAGGGCAATGGAATTTTGTTTCGAATATATTCAAGCAAATACCGGCCAGTCCCAAAACAAACATGAAATTTCCTCAACAATCTCTAATAATAGTCACTGGATTCCTCCTAATGCTGGTTCACTAAAGATAAACGTAGATGCAGCTAGAGATTTGAAACAAGCAAAAGGGGCTATTGCTGTAATTTTAAGAGACGAAAAAGGTGAGCTTCTTACAGGTATAACAAAGAGAATCCCTTGCGCGTCTGTGATTGAAGCAGAGGCAATAGCAGTGAAAGCGGGAATGGATCTTATTGAAGCCTTAGATCTCCGTGATGTGGTGGTCGAATCTGACAAGCAGCAAGTAGTGTCAGCCTGCAATGACGAAATTCGTTGGAGAGTCTGCTTCCTGATTCATGAAATCAAACAGGGGTTGAGAAGAGTTCCAAGTGTGAGGATCAAGAGGCAAATAATTCAGCGGATATAATTGCGAAAATTGCCTTGAAGGATCCTATGCCTCAATCTTGGACGTAGGCACTGCCGGTGAAGATCAGAAATGCTCAGATATTGGCGTCGTTCCTCAAGTGTTTGGCTTGAGCTTGAGTGTGTCGTTTTCGTCTGGTTTTTGGTGATAAAACCATCGTTTTCGTGATTGAGGAGTGTGGGCTTGTGAGATGTCAAAGTGTTTTATTCTTATTTGCCTACTGTTTGTTCTCCTTTCATTTCAGCTTTGGGCAGGCCCATTTGTTTCTTCGTATCATTGTATATTTGACACAAAAAAGGTCCGTATTTATTAACTAACACAATGAATTTTCACACTATCCTATTTTTTGGGCTAAAGTGTACTTTTGGTCTTATAACTTTGGAAAAGGTTTCAATTTGGTCCCATAACTTTTTTTGTTGCAATTTTGGTCCCATATATTTGGAAAAGGTCTCAATTTGGTCCCATAACTTTTTTTATTGCAATTTTAGTCCCATAAATTCTAAAAACGTCTCACCGTTAGTCCCAAGTTGATTTACATCCGTCCTATAACTTCACTCATATTTGCCACGTCATCATCCAACTCAGTATGTCAGATCATCTTTAACGGCAGATAATGGATGGAAATCAGTATTGAGACCAACAGTGAGACATTTTCAAAAGTTATGGGACTAAAATTGTAACAAAAAAAGTTATGGGACCAAATTGAAATATTTTCCAAATTTATGGGACCAAAAGTGCACTTTAGCCTTTTTTTTGGGTAAGGCAGAAAGCCAGAAACGTCTCAAAACGACCACAAACACCAGAGACAAACGCCAAAACGACACCAGCAAAGCGAGATAATCGGCGCATCGGTTGGCACCGACGGTAAAGAGACAGCGTGAGACGGATGGAAGCAACCACTGCGTGAAAGTGAAAATATGTGATTTCAGGTATGAGGTATTGATAGAAAATCTTATGGACCCTGCGCTCGTTCCATATGCATATTATGGGATAATGCAAACTACTCAGAAACCAAAAGGTAGATAAGTTGAACATTTTAACCTCACTAAGTTTTTGTGTTCTTTACTATATTGACTTTCTGAAAAAGCTGATAAATTATGTTATTACTTATTTGTACACTGCTACTATCGTCATTATTTATATTGGCAACTTGGTTAACTTGGTGGCAGTGTCCTGAACTAGGCCTGTTAGGTCCTTGCGATCTTGAAAATTCTATTTCTTTAACTTGAATCTACTCTAACACTAGTGCTTCTTACCATAGTGTATAACTTTTGTAATCTCTTTTTATCTCTCCAGAATTAACTCTAATACCAGATTTATCCTTCTAATGATGAAGTTGTAGTGAGTTGTGAATTCAAGGTAGGTAGCACATTTCATAAGCTATCGAATATCCAAATCACCATAGGCTTGTGACCTTTGTTCGGTTTCTTATCACGATGTTGCTTTTCTGCATTCATCTACCTGTTCCTTAAGAAATCATTTCTTAAGAAGTTAGGCAAGTTTCAGTAGATTAAGGATAAAGAGCCTTGTTTTTTTTTTTTTTTGTTTAATTGCTTTATGATAGCCAAAAATATGAGGATCTGATATGTTTATGGACGTTTGAAGATCTTCAGTTTTGGATTATTCGACTCCAGCAATATGTTTTTGTAGCAGATTATTGATTTTTACTGATTTGGGATTCTTTCCCATTTCTCCCTGGTTAAACTAGTGAAAAGCTTATGTTACCATATATCTTTGAACTTTGAAGTTGAATGTTAACTGTACAACATTTTTTTCTACATGAGTTATTTTTATTATTGTTCTAATTGTCACCAAAAGGAATCATCTTGATTGTAGCCAATAATTCAGCAGTACTGAAGTAGAAAATCTGCTGCTGTATAATTCACTCCTTCCGCCCTTTTATTTCCGAGTCTCTTAAAATGTGAAACATCTTTACTAAACAGTGAAGAAAATCTATTGAACTATATGCTTCCCAGTTCTGGTTATATTGTTCTATAATCTTATTTCTGGAGAATATTTGAATAATTTAATTCCTTGTATTTGAAAATTAAACTCTCCTGATAAAAACAAAAAATAATGGATACCGGTCAAGCCAATTGGCAAAAAGCCTGCTTTGTGCCAACGAAGTCAGATGCTCTTGTTATTGGTTTTAGAAAATGGTTGAACAGGTATGCTGGTGGCCAAGTTGATTGGAGAGGAAAATATAGTGGGGTTCTTCCTCCAACTCCTCCCAGATAACAGCTATTGGACAGGTAGCTTAAGTTTCATTGTGCATCTAGAATTAGTTCAAGCTTCAGTTATCATTTATTTTACTGAAAGGCTGACAGTTTCGTCTTTGCTGATATTGTAAGAGTAACAACATTCTTTGTCTTCTGCCAATTTAACTAAAGCAAAAGAGGCATGGAATTGTAGAAAATAACTTATACTGTGAGATGCCATGGTACGTCTTTGGTGCAAGCGGTATTGTTATGAAATATGTTGGTCTTAAATTTCAAACTAACATTTGAAACTAAAAGAATTTCCCTTTTGGGGTTTATTTTCTTTACAGGTATCTATATATGGAGTCATTGGTTATAGATTTATAATTTTAGATTGAGTTGTCAAGAATGACTTGTGAGAGTTGAATATGGTATTGAGATTTTTAATTGAGAAATTTCAAAGGAGGGCCAGTCTTCTAACCAAGCTAGTTAAGAATTAGAAGTAGGTTTGACTTAGAAGTGTGTTTGCCATAGTTGAATTTATATTTATCTATGATTGTTTTGATTTATGTTAATAACATAAAATGAGTGGCAATGTTAAGAGTCTAAATGTGGTTGAAGTGATGCTGCAGATAATATACATCTGTTGCTTCAACAGGGATAGTATAGTGGCCACATTGAAGCAGGGTGTGTTATCAGTAGCCGCAAGAAACTCACTAGTTGTGATGGCAATATTATCATTTGCGTTGTCAAGATGGTTAGCGCATTTCATCTACAAGTACTTCCGTTGTCATGATTATAATCATGCCTTCCGCCGAGATTCCATGATAACACCAACTATATATAATATTGTACAGCAAAGACCAGAAGCAGAAGGAAGGATATTTATCAAACAATTATGAAGTTTAGCATTTGTAAACAAGGAGATGAAATATATCAACGTCATCTTTAGCTATCTGGTGATGGTGTCATGATTTTGCACATCTCTTAGCTTGTTGGTTTGTTTGAATGTACTATTAGATGAGCCTAGGCAAAATCAGTCATATTTCAAAGACATGGAGTTCATGTGCATCATCACATTCACATTAGTCCTACTCAAAACGTAGCAGCTGCAGCAAAGCATACGCTAATGTTGTGCACTCATATTAATTAATTAATTATATTTTAGCACTTTCAGTATCGAATGGAAAAGCACAATCCGCCCAAGTGAATTTTGTTTTTTCATAAATTAAAACTCAGTTAAAGTGAGGTTGAATAATTATTAATTACCTATTGCAATATATTAATTTCAAAATTATGAGGAAAAAATTACACATTTTACATTTTCAATAGCTAAGCAAGACCACGGAGAATAGAACATTTGTGAACTACTTTCGTTTATAATGTGATGAATTTTAAAGAGATTTAATGGAAAACAACTCAACAACAAGAGAAGGAAAAAAAAAAAGCGCAAGTTAGCGAGATAGCGTAAGAGTGAAGAGTGTAGAGAGTAAAATGAAGTCACAGTGTGAGAGAGAGTGAGAATGAGATCGGCTATCAGCGTCACGCGTTGTCTTCACACTTGACTTCACAGCCTCCGCCTCTTCTAAGTTTTATCAAGTCACCTACTCGTCCTCTCTCTTCTCTTCCGAGATCTGAGTCACCTCAAATTGTGGGTTTCCTAAGAAACCCATGAAGGAATCCAATCCTGCTACTGAGCCCATTGGGCAAAACCTGATTAAACTCATCAGCAATCTCTGTTTCTCTGTCTTTGTCTTCTCAGTACTCATCTTCACCGTCATAGCCATCACCTACCAACCCCCAGATCCATGGCTGGAGTCCGCTCCTGCTCTAACTAAGCTTTTCACTGAATCCGAAAACGCCACATTCCAAATTGACAACTCCATCATCAAAACCGGCGAAGATTTGCCCTCCGTCCTTTCCCCGGCGCCTTCGCCAAATGCCACGGCAACTCCCATCACGGAGGCTTCCATCGAGAAGATCGAGCAGCAAATCACCAATTCCACCCCGCCGCAGTCTAACTGCGAGGAGTTGAGTTTTGTAAACTGTTCCGATCCTCGTGTTTTAATTGCGGTCGAGAAGTTCAATTTGAGGGCCTTCAAGTCTATTGCGTTCTTGGAATATCAGACACCGGTGAATGGGTCGAAGCCTGATGAGTGTGATGTGGCATGGAGGTTTCGGAACAAGAGGGAGAAGTCATGGCGGAAGTATAGAGATTTTAGGAGGTTTCGGATGGGTATCGGAGAAAATTGTACATACAAGGTTGTGCATCCCGGTGGTTGGCATTCGGGCATCAATGCCAGGCGCCCAAGGAGCAGAATCAACACAACAAGAGCTGGTGGAAATGCTAAATTTGTCCCTCAGATCCGTGATGATGAGATCAATGACACAATCCCCAGTTTGGGATCGGAGACCAATTTTAGGAAGGGGAAATACTTGTATTATTCACGTGGAGGGGATTACTGCAAAGGTATGAATCATTATCTTTGGAGCTTCTTGTGTGGCTTGGGTGAGGCAATGTATTTGAACAGAACGTTTGTGTTAGACTTGAATATGTGCTTGGCTGCAACTTACAACCCCAGTAATAAAGATGAGGAAGGAAAGGATTTTCGGTACTACTTTGATTTTGAGCATTTAAAGGAGGTGGCTTCCGTAGTAGAGGAGGGTGAATTTTTGAGAGATTGGAAAAAATGGAATAAGAGCCATAAAAGGAAATTGCCGCTAAGGAAGGTTATGAGCCATAAGGTGACGCCATTGCAGCTAAAGAAAGATAAAAGCACAATCATATGGAGGCAGTTTGATGGCCCAGAGCCAGAAAATTACTGGTATAGAGTTTGTGAGGGGCAGGCTGCAAAGTATATTCAAAGGCCATGGCATGCTTTGTGGAAATCAAAGAGATTGATGAATATTGTTTCAGAGATTAGTGGACGAATGGACTGGGATTTTGATGCGGTACATGTGGTTCGTGGAGAGAAAGCGCAAAATAAGGAGCTATGGCCTCATTTAGATTCGGACACATCACCTGATGCTCTTCTCGAAAAGCTTAAAGGGATGGTTCAGCCTTGGAGAAATTTGTATATTGCCACCAATGAGCCATTCTACAATTACTTTGATAAATTGAGATCTAATTACAAGGTTCATTTGCTTGATGATTACAAGGAATTGTGGGGAGATACAAGCGAGTGGTACAATGAGACTAGGCTTCTGAACAATGGAAAGCCTGTTGAGTTTGATGGGTACATGAGGGTTGCAGTAGATACAGAGGTCTTTTATCGGGCAAAGACACGAGTGGAAACGTTCTATAATCTTACCAATGATTGCAAGGATGGAATTAATACATGCTAATCAGGTTTGCAAAGTTTTATTTGCTTATTCAAGTATAGTTCAACAATGTCTCCCTCATTGATTCAGTTTCAGATTCATACCGTGGGGTATGATTTAAGCTTCTTGTTGTACTTGCATGTTCTTTTATTGTATTGATTACTGATGAATTATGTTAGTTGTCTTGGTTTATAATACGTTCTATAGAATCTCCCCGTTTCATTCTGACTTCTTGACTTTATGCGTTGTCTGAGAAACTGCTGAATTTTATTTCTATCTTTTCCTCATTTAAGTATTTGTAGACTCGATGTCTAAACCCAATAGCAACTCCTATGAACAGTGACGGGCTTGAAGGCCTGGTTAACATTTAATATTTTTTGAAGTGCATCTAAACTTCTATTTGATGTTTGGGAAAAGGGTTTTGTCTTTAACTCTGAAGATTAGAAACGGGTAAAAACCTATAAACATTTCATGAAGGATCAGTGCAGGTAATGAGATTGCATATAATTTTCATCGATTTTTTTGCCATATTTTCTCATCTTTAAACAGGGAAAACGCCTCCTTGGAGATTCTCCTATCCAAACATTAAACTTCAAATTTATCTAGAGCTATCCCTATTTTAGTCATTTTGGCGCTTATAGCGTAGAAAATCTAATGAACTTATTTATTTATTTACTATTATTAACGAAGAAATCTTATTAAGAGATGATCGATACAAATGAGGAGGATAGGGTTTATTGTCCTTGGATAA
The DNA here is from genome assembly GCA_003254925.1 of Chamaecrista fasciculata. Classification (NCBI taxonomy): domain Eukaryota; kingdom Viridiplantae; phylum Streptophyta; class Magnoliopsida; order Fabales; family Fabaceae; genus Chamaecrista; species Chamaecrista fasciculata. The sequence goes on from QANZ01036098.1 coordinate 28,887, forward strand.
TATCAAGACCAAAAACTAATGTAAAATAAATAGAAAGTTAAGCATGGAGCAAAGCTACCCCATCTTTTTGCTAACACTGAAGAAAAAGCCTTGACCCAAAAACCATAAAGAAGGCTAAACAAAATTCTTGCACTTGTACATGGGGCATCTAAAAACAAGAAAAAGAAAACCTTGACTATATAGGATAAGCTGGTCTAAGTCTCACTGACCTGCCCAATTCTCTCCAAAGGCTCTGAACGACTTATTCCACAAGGAGATAGCCACTCAGCAATGTAAAATTAAATGAATTTCAGTTTGTGTACTGTTGATGCACATAGTACAAATGTTAGGAGACAATGTGTAAGGTCTTCCAATTTGTAACATTTCATTTGTGTTAATTCTGTTGAGTACTGTCGTTCAATTAAAAGATTTGACTATTAAGGATCATTAGATTTTCAAATAGGTTTTAGAAGAAGGAAGATTTCCCTAGAAGGAGAGGAAATAAGGGAAGAAAAGTGGGACTAGTATTTACAAGTATTCACACCTGAAGCATCTTGACTCTAAACTCTTGGCAAACAGTGTTGAGAAGACGTAATGGAGTTTGTAATTCGCCCGCATCTCTATTCCAACAGAGTCATTTGGTCTTTGTTTTTGGCGTCTCTGTTTAGATCCTTGTGTATGTTTGGTTCATAATTTTTATTATTTCTCTTCATAAATAGGATTCTCTAGGGTATATTTTGCTGCAGTTTTATTTTAATATCTTCTGAATATTAGAGTATAGATTCACAAAGTATTTTTCTTTATTTCAGTCCTTGTGAATCTGTAATTTTTGAAGCCAGAGTCATGTATTATGATCACATAATTGCCTATTTTGTACGAGAACAACTTCCTGTTTGAATTGAAGAACTACAGATTCTGTGCTTTTTTAGCTCATGATCACATAATATGAAAGCTCCTGAAGTTATTTTTCATGCTCTACATCTTGTTACATCAACCGCCACAACATGCATTTTGGGAGTTTCGGAAAGGGAGAATTGTGCGTTTTGGTAAAATTGGAAGCAACTTAAGAAACACCACTAAAATTTCAACTGACTTTCGATTCAGCAATACATAACTTAAAAGCGCAGAGGACTTATTCGCGTTTCTATCTTCAGAAGGATCAAGGATTTACTATTACTACAAGATCAGTTAAAGGCATTATAATTTGATAAGTACAGGAAGATGTAGCAAAAAACCATTTAACTTGCGTGATCTCAAGAATATAAAGAATGAAAAAAGCATCATGATTTGCCTTCAATTGGGGGGTTATGTTTTCTTTCTTTTGCTTTAAGCCCTTGCTTTTTTATCATCTGAGGTGGAGGCGTGTAATCAGTCATCACACCTACTCTCTCTATATATATACACATAGAGAGTCATGGCATCGGTTTGTTGTTACTTATTTGTGTATCCTTCACTTTGAAGGATACGAAAAAGCAATGCATTGTGAGAGAAGAAACGGAGATAGTAAGAAGCGTTACAAATAGGTTTGAGTGGGATTTCGTGGACCAGACTACAACAGACTGCAGTATGAATTCTTATAATTTTGAACTGGTTATTGTACAATCATATGGAAAAGTACTATTTTGATTCCTAAATTTTACACCAATTGTCAATTTTGTTTCATTTTTTTTATAGTCAATTTGATCCTCAATGTTTTATATTTTGGTCAATTTTATCCTTTGCTCTTACTTTAGTTAAAAATGAACGACATAATCAACATGACTAATGATATATAATGTAAAATTGGTAGAAAAAGAAATTAAAATCCTAATTCAGTTTGAAAAATAAGATGCAGTCTGTTGTTAATTTATTGAAAGAAATTAATCAAAGGATAAAATTAGCAAAATATAAAATATTAAGAACGGAATTAATCAGAAAAAAAATTAGGGACAAAATTGAACGAAATTAATACTTTTAAAGCATATTGATTGAAGCAATTTGAAATTGAGAGGGTTGCCCTCTCTTTTTCATAATCATAATTCATGATGTAACTATATAAAGTGGCGGTAATAAACATGATATATAGATATTAAAATGGGATGAAATATTTTGTAGGCATCAAGCATGCATTAGAGATTATGATGATCGGGTCCTATCATCAAGAAACTCTCACCATATATTTCTGGTGTTTGTTAATTATATGCTGCCTAAACAATGCTATACCTCTTATTCTCAATAGAAGAGGAGAAAACAAAAATTTTTCTAGAAGAGAGAAGAAATATATATATATATATATATATATATGCAAAATACCCTTCGGTGTCCTTAACGTTTGCGGTGATTTTTAGTTATGCCCATAACGTTTCATTTGTGTCAGTTGTGCCCCCAATGTAAAACATTAGTTTCAAGTATATCCCCAATTTTGACTCAATGTTGATGTGTCAATTTTTTTTACTTGTGTGTCAATTTTTTATTCTGAATTGAATATGTGGCAAGATAAAATTGAAGATGAAGATGAAGATGTATTATCCATCATGGCATTTTCTACGTGGTATAAGGCTTGCGAAGATGAAGATGAAGATGTCAAAAAAAAAATTAGGATAGTAATTTTTTGGTTTAAAGAATGTAAATCCACGTAGGAAATGCCATGATGGATAAAAATAAATCAGAGATGTTTTATTTATTCAATCATCTTGCCACATATTCAATTCAAAACAAAAAATTGACACACAAGTAAAATTGGGGACATAATTGAAACTAACGTTTCACATTGGGGGCACAACTGACACAAATGAAACATCAGGGGCATAACTGAAAATCACCGCCAACGTTAGGGACGCGAAAGGGTCTTTCACTCTTTTGCCTCTATATATATATATAAAGAGAAAGAGAGAGGCAGTACTCGAAACAACAAGTGTATATCCAATCTCTGTAACGATGTACATACAAAGTAGACCATTTAACTATGCCACACAAGTGATGCTTGGGAACCGTGATAACTTGCTGCATCCTCTTCCACTTACTCTCTTAACTCTCCTACGTTTTGATACTTTTCACAAACAAATAATTGATTTTCTAATTAAAACAACACAAGAGAAATTGCCAAATTGATCAAGTATGATCATATTACATTAGATGTAGATAAGTAGGAAGACAGCTAAATAACTATACATTGGTGGTGGGGCTGGCCATCGGATAACTTGTCCACACTTGCCAACCCGATGCATGTATACATTGTATCCCAATTATAAACAATAATCTACATCAACAAAAAATGGAACTCGATCGTTCTCAAATCTGGAAGGCTTGGCTTCTATATGAATTGAAGAAATATACACAAGTTGAACGAATTAGGCCAACTGACTTACAGCCAAATCCAATCAAGGAACTGTAGAGGTGGCAGATGAGGATTCAGCATGGCGTGCCACAAACGACTCCACAAGTGGGTTCACAAGATGAGGTGCTTCATCCTTCATGCAATTATTTAATAGTCAATAACTTCATCCTCCAATACATATTTTCAAGTCAAAAGAACATGAAACAAAGAGACGAGGACGGATCCCCTGCATTGTGAGACATCAAACCCTAAACGCAGTGTTTTATTAAATTGAAACACTGCCTTTAGGGTCAAGTGGATTTATCCACTCTCACAATGCAGGCCCTGCAGTGGGTTCTCAGTGCAGGGTATCCGGTGGCGATTTTGATACTTCTAATCTGTATTAGCACCAATTGCGCATAAATCATAACCATGGGATCAAATTCAGAGGACTATATTGATTGATTCCCAGAATATAAATTCAACAGATACTAAACATCCCTAGCTCATAAAATAGAACATGGGATTTCAAAATATCAGGATCATTCTAGGTGCATTTTGCAAGGTTTTGTTTTCTTGATAAACAGACGTCCACAACTTTTTACAGTTTATGTGGACCAGGTAGCTAGGGCACATGGCTTCGCAAAAATTGCTTCTGAATTACCAGTCCTCTTTCCCATACTAACATATTTCTCAATATTCATCACCATGTTCTCTAATATATTCCCTCCAACATACTAAAAAACTTTTAAAATCTGTGACAGATGGTAAAAGCCAAAAACATTTACAAACATTTGCAAGATATAACTTACAAACCAATTAAAGTTTATAAGCTACTAACTTTTAGAGAAAATGAGGTAGAATTGTAAATAGTCACAATTCTGATGAAGAGAGAGAGAGAGAACCTGGGGGCAGTGACCAACATTTGGAAGGACAATGAAGTCTTCAACAGAATTAAAATTCCCATAGTTTCTTCCAATCTCAATTGGTTCCCACGGATCCTTGTCACCCCATGCTATCAAAACTGGGCACTAAAAGAAGAAATTATTCAAAGAAATCTTAGATTTTAGCCTCAATTCTCACATATTCAGGACATTTCTATCTTTTGGGTGCCTTCTGGAGGGCAAGCGGGCGAGGATACTTACCTTCACCAGGGGCAGTAGTTCCTCAGGAAGAGGGCCACCTGAATAACAAATAAACTCAAGAAATACTTCCGCTGCTCCAGGCTCCAGTCCTGGATTAAGGATGACCTGCACAAGCTCCTCTGTCACCATGGAGGTATCATGGTAGCACTGCAGAAAAACAAATTAAAAATTAACAATTATCATTAACTTTAGTGCCTGCTTTCACATGTAATCATCCAATAATGATGACAGAGGATTACCTGACAAAGAATGCTCCTCACAGATTCTTTAGTTGCAACAGCATTGAAAAAGAATTTTCCTACAGCAGTATCTCTACAAAATTAGGATAATATAGTTAAACCTCCTCTGGCGACTATGTATCCGAGAATCAGCACAAAGAAATTTGCATTTCATTTGTACCTAAGCAATCTCTGGAATGATCTGATGAATGGCCTTCCATACCAAGGCTGCTTCTTGATATGGAGCATACGCAGAGATATATTAAGAAGGATAATTCCCTTGCAGATTTGCGGCTCTATTACAGCTGCCTGAAGGCCAACAACTCCTGCAAATAATTAAGGAACAAATATGTGGTATTAGCAAAAAGGCTAAAAGCCAAGTATAGTGTATGACTCAGCCTGTGATACAAAAAAAAGCCCCATTTACCACCATACGTTTAGGATACAGCTGATTATACATCAGAATATCCATCAATTAACTCATATTCACTCCCTAGTTTTACCACTCATCAATCATAATTCATATCAACACTACTCCTCAACATGGTGCATAGATAGCTCATGTGCATCTTGCAGACATTTTTACAATGGGTATACAAAATATTCCGTTATCTTACTTCTCCTCGATAAAGTTCCGGTTAATTTCAATATGTTTTGCTTGATCATCCTAGACTGGGTTATGAGCAATGTATATCGTAGCCTAGTTTCCAGAATAGGAAACTAGCCACTGTACAGCCCAATTCTTGCATAAGCATCTAAAGCCATAAAATTCACAAAATCCGTGACAATTGACACCACAGATTGCTTCTAACTTCCTCAAATGATAAGACTGCCACAAATTAAAGAGCAAAACCCGCTTGTGGATCTTCAATAATCAAATATCCATCCCAATTTGCATATATAAAGGCTTTGATTCTCAACATTTGATTATACGGAGAAACAAATTGCTTGCCAGGATTTAATTTTGAGTACAAAGAGAAGTAAAATATAAAATTTCAGCAAAGAATAAACCAAAAAGATTAATAAGCAAATCCTATTAAACAATATGAAAATAAACCAAAGAATTTCAAAAGTATTTACCTCCAATAGAATTGCACACAAAGAATACTTCATCCTTAACAACATCAGCACAAAACCCATTTAATTGGGCAGCCCACGTCTCAAAAGTGTAAAAGGAATCATCCCTAATTTGTCGAGGATTTGGTTTATCTGAATATCCATAACCAATGAGATCAATGGCATAAACCCGGTGGGATTTTGCTAGAACTGGAATATTTTTCCTCCAATGGTCACTGCAAATATGTGTGTACCCTCAGTTACTCCATAATATAATACAAGCATGGAACAAAACAGATCAAACAACAAAATTTACAGACAATTAACATTTTATGTGACAGGTCATGTTTATTAGCTCATCCCAATGTCAGAGTATACATGCATGAATTTAAGGGGGGGACTCTAGTTATCTAGACGGCATGTCAAATCATTTTGCTGGAGCTTTTGCCGTCAGTTGGCTGTGTATGGTTGGAGTGTACTTACTACTTGACACCGACGGATATTTAAGGAAAATATTATCAATTTCATATTTCATAAATATGTTTACATGTACAATGGACAGGTGCTTCTAGCCTACTATAGAGTTATTATTTACTATTCTACTGAAAGTGTACTGTTAACTTAACATGTGCAATTGTTTCTAACAGAAATTGTTAACACTAATATAAACAATTTATCACTTTGATCTACTCTTTAGTTCCGAGTCATAGTTACAAACTTATTGCAGTGTATATAAATAGTGCGACCTTACAACTTTCATATTTCACAATAAAATAAGTTATTACCTATTCTGGGGACCAAAGGGGAGAAACAAGCAAAAAAGAAAAAGAGGAAATAAAAGGTAAAAAGAGATGCTAGTTATTTTCCAACCAAAGATTTCAGAGTTTAATTTTGGACAAATTAGACTTAAATTGAAGATGAGAGAAACAACAATAGCTATCTAATGACATGCCCTAGTATATAGAACTTTCTCAAAGAGGAGGAATAGCTTGACTTTTAGCAACACAATTAAACTTAACTATGTGTCCGGTTTCTGACTTGTATAGATTGCACAAACTTCTTTAGTCATTCACTTCCTTTACATTGTAAACGCAAAGTGCATAGAACTATAACTAGCTTTCTTTTAACTTTTAAGGCTTCTACATCAACAACCCCAGTTGAAAC
>QANZ01036111.1:0-40495 GCA_003254925.1 Chamaecrista fasciculata
ACCCCGAACAGATTCCAAAAGATGATTTGTAAAGCAACCCGTCTTAAAAAGGTAGATTCTTTTGGTAAGTATCTGGGGAGCTTCATTGATGGGACGCCCAGGAATAGAAAGACGTTCGAAGACATCATGACAACCCTTCAGAATAAACTTGCTGGCTGGAAAGCAAAACTGCTTTCTCAAGCAAGCAGAATTATTTTGATTAAGTCTGTTCTCTCATCCATTCCAGTTTACCATCTTTCCTATTTCTCCCTCACAGACAAAGAAGCCAAAAAATGCGACTCTCTTGTGGCAAACTTCTTTTGGGGGAACCACCAAAACACTAAATCCCCTCACATGATTGCTTGGGACAAGATATGTCAACCTAAAGAGTTAGGAGGACTTGGCATACGAAAATTCAAGGACTTCAACGCTGCTCTTCTTGGAAGACAGGCCTGGAGGATCATCAGCCAACCTAACACTATCCTCTCCCGAATTTATCGAGCAAAGTACTGTCGGGATGAAACCAACTTGATCTTCAAAACAAATTACCAAGCTTCTCCTCTCGCTCGGGGTATCTGCAGACAAATTGAAATCTTGATTCGTGAATGTAGATGGAAAGTGGGCAATGGTCACTCCATCAAATTAGGAAGTAACTTCTGGTTTAAGCCTACTGCTGAGATGCCTGGCATTAGTACAGCTGCTGACTTGATCTCTGACTCTCATAACTGGAATTTGGAACTGGTTTCTGCAATATTTAACCAGGAGGATACTAGAAGTATCATGACAATCCCTATCTCCCACACAAATCGGCCAGATTCTTTGATTTGGAGCAAGGATAGCAGAGGTATCTATTCGGTTAGTAAGGCTTACAAAAACTCCTTCACTAATATAGATTCTTTGAGTGCAGGAAGTCATTTTAACTGGGCATCCATTTGGAAGGCCACTTTACCCCCCAAACTCTATGTATTCGGTTGGAGATGCTTACATAATAGCCTTCCAATTGGAGTGAATCTCCTCAAGAAACAATTTAGAATTGCAGGTACATGCCCCTTTGGATGTGAGAGTATTGAATCTGACACGCATCTGTTCTTGGAATGTCCGGTGGCTAAAGCAGCTTGGTTTGGTTCCCCTCTCGCCCTCAGAAGCACTGAGATTCAACCTTTAGATTTCCAAACTTGGCTGAAACAATGGTTTTTAAAGGATAACACAATGACAGATATCTCTCTTCAGCAAATTCTGTGGTTTTGTTGGACCATTTATAGACATAGGAATGAGGTTCTCTTTCAGCAGATAAGTCCAGACCCAGAAAAAATTATCAAGGATTGGATGAGGATCAAAGACAATGCCACGTTTCTTCAGGAAGCTGCCCAGGACCTGCACATAAATGACAAGAAGCAGTCGTGAAGTAGACCCCCCTAACTCTACATCACCAGTGGGAACCAGATGACATCCTCCTTGCTGCCCAGCGGTTCAAAGAGAAATCTAGGAATGTTTTCATTGCGTTTACCTTCCAATCCTCAGGACCAACTATACTCTTCTATCATTGTGATTTTGACAGGTCAAAAAAGCTGATCGACACCTTTGCAGATAGCTTCAGGAGATGGCTGGAGATTAGCTCAGATTATCGATCTCATAAGGCAAACATCATTCTCCAATACGATGTTCACCTCACGGGCAACCATACTAGAGTCAGCACAATCATGGAGGATATCCATCACATGTTTGCAGATCCTCGAAATAGATGGCAGATTTCCAGGAAGCAGCACAATATCAAGATGAAGGACATTTGGCCTGAGATTGATGATTACTTTGTAGGAACTTGTTGCTTTATGTAATACTTTCTTTTTTTTTTCCTGTTTCTTTCAATTCAAAAAAAAAAAATCAAAATATCTTATTTATAAAGAATTAATAATATAAATATATAAGAAAATATACAAAATTTATATAAAAATACATAAACATGTATAAAAATAAATAAATAAATAAATAAATTTATATGCGGACTCGCGAGTTGAGTTGAGNAGAAGAGACAGCAAGAATAAAAACTTCAGAACCAGACGAAAAGAAGGTAGAAGGCGGAGGCTGAGGGCAAATCAGTAGACGAAATCCTGCACACCATCGGAAATGCCTGCCGGAAACAAGACAGGGCGGCAGATGGGAAAGAGAGGAGCGACGACCATCTAGGATGCAGAAAAAGAAAATCGCAGAACCAGCCGAATAGAAGAGGAAGATGCCGTCGTAAACCAAGAATGGGAGACGACGCCGTTAACAAAGAATGGAAGACACCTCCGTGAACCAAAACATAAGACGTCGTCGTGAATAGAACAGAAACTCTAAAAAATTAGGATAAAAACTCTCATGAAAAGAGAAATAGACCCTCAAAAGGGAGGAATTTCGGGAGAGAAGGAAGAAAGACCATTTCACTTTATTTTTCTTTTTGGCCAAAATTTCACTTTATTAGTTAGATTGCCTTAAAAAGCATTGAATATATAATCTATGCGATATTTCAAACGGTTGCAACTTGCAACTGACTTTTTTTAATTAAGTACTTAACTCCTCCAACTACAAGATATATTCATTCATTTCCAAGTTCCAACTTGCACCTTCTCCCTAACATAACATAAAGGGTAAATTACACAAAAGGGCCCTGTGGTTTAGCCCATTTTCAGATAAGGTCCCTGTGGTTTAAAAAGTGTCAACTTGGGGCCTTGTGGTTTCCTCCGTTAGCAAATACGGTCCCAGGTGGTTTTTTTCCATCCAAATTGACGGAGTAAACTTTAAGGTGGACTGTTTTGTAATTTGAACATTTTTTTAAAAAAACTTAAAACAAATTGGGGACTATTTTGCAATTTAAAACAAAATCCAAAAAACAAAAAAACCCTTAGCAAGGAAATCGATTCAAGCCCTCTTTTTCATTGCTTTCTTCTTCTTCCCTACAACACTCACACCCTCCTCCGCGGCCGTCGCCGCCACTACCAGCCATGACTATCTCTCCGACNCTACCAGCCATGGCTCTCTCTCCGACGCGGAAGCCATTATTCACCCTCAATTCAACTCTCCCAATCCTTCCCACTTTTCCCACTTCACTTTCTACTCTTTTCATGACACCTTATCCTCTCTCTCTCTTCTCCTTCTTCCGATCTCATCAATTTCCTCGCTCATCTCAACACTCACATTGTCGAGCCTTTCAAAAGCTGCCTCACCACCTTGCTCTCTCATGACGAGCCTATTCACTGCTTAATCTCCGACGCCATGTGTTTCTTCACTCAAGCCGTGGCTATCGGCTTCGGTCTCCCCAGGATTGTTTTAAGAACTAGCTCCATCTCTTCCTTCCTTGTTTTCTCTTCCTTTCCCCTTCTCATTCAAAAACGTTATCTCACTGATTCACAACATGAAACTGAAAAATTAGAAGAAGTGGCAGAGGTACCACCATTGAGAGTGAGAGATCTTCCTGTGGTTTCCACCAATAACCAATTTTATGACGTAGTCCAAACCACCTTAATGGCAGCGACGTCGAATGTACATGGCTTCGGCGTCGGAGAGAGCCATGGCTGGCGGCGGCGGCGGAAGAGAGTGTGAGTGTTGTAGGGAAGAAGAAGAAAGTAAGAGGGTTTGAATCGATTTCCTGGCTAAGGGCTTTTTGTTTTTTGGACTTTGGTTTAAATTGCAAAATAGTCCCCAGTTTGTTTTAAACTTTTAATAGAAAAATGTTCAAATTACAAAACAGTCCACCTTAAAGTTTAGTCCGTTAATTTGGATGGAAAAAACCATCTGGGACCCTATTTGCTAACGGAGAAAACTACGAGGGCCCAAGTTGACACTTTTTAAACCACAGGGATCCTATTTGAAAATGAGTCAAACCACAGGGCCCTTTTCTGTAATTTATCCTATTTTTAAACATATTTATATATAATTTTTTTTTATTTCTTACAAATTTATAATAATATTTTTTAAAAAAAATTATATATTTTGAGTGAGTGAGTACAAAAATGAAACTTGACCCAACCCAATTCTTACACCACTTGCNATGTGTTAATTTTTAAAGATTTATTTCCTTATCTTGTTAAAATTACTAGCAAATAAAATTCAAGCACATCTCAAAAATAAATTTAAAACTAATTTGAAACATCATAAAAATATATAACCAATTTAAAACGAATGAAAGATAATAAATAAATGGCAAAAGACTTGTTGGTAACCCTAACGTTTGGGGTCAGTTTCAGTTATTCCCCAAACGTTTGTTTTGTGTCAATTATAACCCTCCAATGTTTCACATTGTTGTCAATTATATTTATACCCTAACTTTAATTTTTTTTGGGTCAAAGTCTTATTTTGGTCCCTTAAGTTTGCTCAGAGTTTCATTTTGGGCCCTCAAGTCTCTGGCGACATACACGGCGACTCCGACGACTACGAAAACTCCTAATCCTAGGTTTTTTGACCTCCTGAGTTCAATGAAGGCCTTTATTTTACGTAAAAATGTCTGACAAACCATCGAAAAATTACATAATCGCTAAAAAATTTACACAATCACCAAATAGGACTTTGACCTAAAAAAAATTAAAGTTAGGGTATAATTGACAATAATGTGAAACGTTAGGGGCACAACTGACACAAAACAAACGTTGAGGACATAACTGAAACTGACCCCAAACGCTTGGAACTTGGATCATCTGCAGTCTTATTTTGGTGCATTTTCATGCAATTCAAAGAGAGAAAGAAATAGTTGAATAGAGAGAAAATTAATGGGACTCACACTTCACCACACTTCTCTCTCTTACTCTTCCGTTCTTTTTCTCCATTGCAGAAAATGTACACGACAAGGATCCACTTTTATGCTCCATACGGTCAACAAGGTTAGGCTATTACTATTAGCATGTTAGTGTTACTTTTGCGATTTGCGTTATTAGCTTTGACTTCTGTCACTCTCATACCAAAAAATAAAATAAAAGAACAAATTATGCTTCGCTTGTGGAGAAGGTTTCGTCTTTATAAACTCCAAAACTACAATGCCCTTTATTTATAATGTTATTTTATTCTCTTATCAATATCATTACCCATCGTCATTTTTCCGTTTTTGGCCTGACCATAATTAATAAATTGTTTCAAAACCTTATATATAAATTTATCAACATGGACTGTAGGATCAAATTATTGTCATAGTTATCTTATAGAGTTATAGCTAGGAACGATGACATTATTGAAAACTTCCATGTTTTTTACTTTTCCTTTTCCGTTTATAATGCATGAGGAACCTAAAAAGATGATGATTGGCCGAAAAAAAAAAAGAGCATAAAAGGTGTTGATGATGAACTTTGCTTCCTAATTTCTAAAGATAGGGGGGATATAATGATTTCGATGGGATTGGTGAATAAAGTACACATGAACACTTTTGGTCTGGCTAATCCAATCTCTTTTGTTTTCAAAAACATTATGAAAAACTATTGATGTTAACTTTTTAATATGTAATTCTATATCAAAATTCATACATAATTATTAGGTCAAAATATAAATTTGGTCTCATATCTTTTGTTAAGTTCCCAATTTGGTCTTATATATTTTTTTATTACACTTTTGATCTCATATCTTTGCAAACGGTCCCAATTTAGTCTCATATCATTTTTGGTTCCATATTTTTTGGTTAGGTTGCAGAATTGATCTTATATCTTTATAAAAGAATAAATTATTAATTGATCTTTTTATAAAAATATGAGACAATTTATATACCTGATCCAAAGATAAAAAACTAATTCTGCAATGGATCCAAAGATATAGGACTAATTCTATAACAAATAAAAATAGGAGACCAAATTGAGACCTGACATAAGGATATGAGACCAAATATGCAACAAAAATATATAGGACCAAATTGAGAATTGAGCAAAATATATGGGACCAGATTTGCACTTTGCCTAATTATTAATAAATGTTTGATATACATTTTAAAATATGAATATTGAGTTTCAAATCAATACAGGTTTATTGCCCTTTCATCTCCAATGACTTCTAGAAACTAATAACTAATAAGTAGGTTTAATCTTTTATTGTATTTATTATTTAATGAATTACAAACTTTCCTTGAATGATTTGAGATTTCTTTTTGGGTACATAACGTGACCCTGAGGGATAAACAGCTCATGCTTTAAAGCAAAAGTTCCATTAACTTATTCACGTGTTCCTTCTCTCGTATGTCATACACGCGCCCTCGCAAATAGTTAGATCCACGCGCTATGCACAAATAGAAATTTGCGTGATTGTAATAATATTCCATTCTAAAATTGTAGATTTTTTTTTAATAGATTGAATGTTCAAACTTCAAATTTATTTTAGGTTAAAAGGTTATTTTGGTCCTAAATATACTCTGATATTATTTTGGTCTCTTATATTTCAAAAGATTTTAAATATCGACAAAATGTTTCAATTTGATCTCAAACTATTGAATGCATTTATATTTTTTTTATTTGAAGTTTGAATTTGACGAGTTGATAGTTATCGTTTTAAAAAGATATTTTTTTTCTATCTAGTTGAAGCCGTCAATAAACTAGATTAAATCGGCACCTGAAAATAGACATCTCGTTTCATAGTCAAATAATCAAAATTAGTTATATTTCTCTCGTTTTAAGTCTGAATGCGACAAGTTGAAAATACAGGTTACTCTTAATGAATCTTTTTTTATCTAATTGGAATAATTAACAAACGGGGTCAAATTAGACTCGAAAGTGGATTTGGAACTAATTTTTTGTATTTTTTTTTGGTTCAAACTTCACTTTCAAACTTGATTTGAACTTATTTACTGACGGTCTCAATTAAATGTAAACGACAGAATTTCACCAATCATATATATATACTGCTATCATATGCAATTTCTTAATAGAAAGAAAATCTCATTAATAATTAGATTGACAAGTTGGTTTGTCACTATTTTGTATACATATATGATATATGCCATTTTTAATAAACGCAAGTTTGAAATAATTCAATAATATTTGGAAGTTAAACTCTGTATATTGTTATGGATAATCAAACTTTTTGTCCATTTAGATAATCAAAATATATACTTTATGAGTATATTAAGTTTTTATCCTGTGAGTTTGAATGCAAAATCAATCAATTGACTTCATAAATGGATGAAATAACATCATATTTATAATAATAAATATTTATTTTTAGATATAAAAGTATAGAGCTTGTTTGATTCTCATATTTAAAAATTACTTTTTAAATTTATTCCTAAACTTATTTTTTAAAAATAGGTTTTCTAAAACAAAAAAAAAATCTGTTTGGCAAATTAATCTTAAAAATTGTTTTGAAAAATGAAGGATCACTTTTGTTATTATGAAATATCTACAAATTATGCAATCTATCTATTTTTTATTATAATTAATATTTTGCGACACTTGCTTGGATCTTCTCGTGGACGAGTTGCGAGTGAGGACAAAATAATGGGTAGTGAAAGAAAAAGAATATATAGGTGCAAGAGCAAACGCCACGTCAGCATTTACACATGGCAAGAAATGGTGGCGAGTAGCACAGTTAGATACGCGTGCGTCGTATATATGGAACCCTACTCTTAAGTGATCCATTGGTATATTGACATATTTTAATATTTTAATTATCGGTCAAATCTCATTTTGATCCTTAAATTATAGAATAAATCTTGTTTTACTCTTCAAACATGTTTTGATTTCTTTTTAATCTTCAAACTTTTTTATTTGTTTTATTATTAGTTGAAAATATGATTTCGTTTAGTTTATATTATTATCTCTTACTAGTATGAGACCCGTGCGTTCGCACGGGTTTTTTCTTCTCATTTTATATAATTGGAAATCTTCAGAATGTAACTTGTAAATCAACAGATAAGGTAATGACAGTTTGACAGTTTCTACAATATCACAATATTACTGTCAAGGAAAGGGTCTGAACTGTAAAATCAATATGCTTGCTTTGTCATCAATCAACACGAAGAAAACATGCATTAGATATTGAATTCCTGTACAAGAAACAAAATACAACAACACCCCATTAAACCATTAATGCAGGTATTTTTGTCTCCACCCCTGCCCTAACCTTAAATATCACAGACTTCATGAGAATAAAATTTACTTGACATTACACTTAAGCATAATTTTTTCAAAGACTTATAGAAAATCACGAAATTTCTATGCATATTTATAATGAGTATAAAAATTACAGTATTTATCAAGACCATAACAGAAGAATATAAGAATTCTATTAGTTAGAAAACCTTAATTACATGCCACTGGATGATCAAAAGCTTCATAGTCTGAAAAGGATACTGCACACATGAGTTCTTGACTAAAACAACTGAAGCCCAAGATGGTGTATTTCCAGACTCAAGAATCTATAAAAGTTTTTGATTGTAAAAGCTCCTTCTTCCACTGCGAAAATCAGAGAACTTTGTAAGCAATGAAAAAATTGTTTTGGGCAGAATGGATTGGCTATAACGGAGATAGTCTATTCAATGCCATTAACCATCAATGTCAGCCATTACATGTACAGTCATGGTGATAGGTCAGTTCATCACAATAACAAAGAGGTCATCATCAAATTAAATCTGGAAGCTACCAATTTTAGGCGACACTAAATTACTAATGGTGATAGGTCATGTTAAACTACAATCAAAGCACTTGGCTGTATATACATTCTATCGTTTATAATGATCAAGATCATGGGTATTGCTACTATTGTTCTGGATTCTGTCTGCAAGAGCACAATAGTTGTAATATATTATTCATGAGAATGCCTATATAATTCTATAATGTTAAGAGACCTAGATAGTAATTTTTTGAGAAAATTACTGATCTAGTCACTAAAAAAAATGACTTAATTTTGAGGGGGCCCAAATATTAATTGACTCTAATATTTTAAAGAGTAAATATTGATTTACAAAAGTAAACTTTTTTAAGATAATACAACAAAATTTGATTCCAAAGCCGAGGATAAAAACATTATTTCAAGAAAAAGAGAGTGGGCAATGAAGATTTAAAGCCAAATACTTTAGATTTTTACCTGAGAGAGTATGATGGAGCCACCCCTGGGATTCAAAGAGATTTTGACTATTCATCATTCCAACAATCATTAGTTCACTTAAAAAAAAAACTTACTTTTCTGCTATTAAAGAAATAGCCCATCATATATCTTGTAGGAGTTAAATTGAGAGACTTATCATCTTAGAGACAATCATTAGTTTAGTTAAAAAAAAGTAGCAAAGGCAAAAGAGAGATATAGATAATGTGTGCTCTGTTAAGCAACTTTTATTGAATGAGAGGGAAAACAGGTAGAAATAATGATCCTAATTCCTACGGAGAATAGCACCTTGAGAAATCCATGTCAGAAGCAGTTGGCATCTTCAGATATGGCCAATGTTGCACCAAAGTACATTTCAAATTAACCATTCATCCAAATTGGCTTTAGCAGAAGAGAAGGAAGACATATATTATAATTGATGGATCAGAAAACTTAATTATCAACATTAATAATAGATATTATTCTCTATGGGCTTTGGCCTCCCTAACATATCAGAATCCACATGTTTGGTCAAGAATTAGATGTAATATCTTCTCCCTATGCTGCTATGCATTTGTAAACACATAATTTCTGGCATCTTAGCTCCAAACGTCCAACCAAAATATTTTAACATATACACTAAACATTTCTGAGCCAAAATCGGTGGGAACAAATGCAATGCGAGTTAATTTGTCAACGAAATGCCAAAATCAGAGACAAAATATTTTAACATATACACTAAACAGCCGCATAATCAGTGTTTGACAGAAATGCCAAAATCAGCGCCAAAATATTTTAACACGTGGTAATGAAGTTAGCACTATGTTCATATTGATTAATTATAAGACAAAGAGATGCATGGTAACGGAGTTGAATAACTTCAATTATACACCAAATTGCATGAGGTGTTGACTTAATAATGATGAGGCAGTGGGCAGTCAAGTATATTGAACTTCATATATATAGTTAAGCAATGGAATACTGTCTCACATGTATTTATCTTATGCACACTTAAATTACCAAGAGTGAAGTCTTTATGCTTTGTGAAAAGGCTGGACTACTTACACTTTCACCTATGGGTTGCTTCCGAACGGATTGAAATTGTGTCATACTTGTCTGCCAAGACTGTGAAAGAAGTGTGAAAAAAGTGTCAGTAGTTGCAAAGTTAAAATCAAAACAATATAGGTATAGAGAGAGAGAGAGAGAGAGAGAGAGAGAGGATCTGATTTAGTATATTACTAAGTTTCTAGTGTTCATGCTTAAACTATAAATTGATTAGCAATAGGAAACAACATCTAAACTTAATAACCTAAACTTGGTATTCTTTATCTCAATTTTTTACAGTTCTATACCTTGGATACAGCTTACTTGCATCCAGAATAACTTCAATAAAAAATAAAATTGATAAAGAAAGTGCATGAGCTTCCAAATACTTACTTGTGTCACACATTTGTTCCAAATTCCCAAACTCCTATCTATAAACCTGTATAAAAAACTGAGACGAAAAGGATGAAAAAATAGATTAGGCAAAAAACTACTGAATATTTAAACTCAAGTGCTATGTTATGAGGTTGGGTTGAAGTTAAAATCATCTCTTGAATCAAAACATGAAGTCATGACGTTGGGTTGAGAAAAACAAAGTTCAAATGCCCAAGTCGGATCTAAATCGCATTGCTAAAACACGTGACAAATTTGTTTTGTATGACCAATCATGAGAGAGAGAATATTAAATACATATTTTTGCATAAGCAATCATTAAATAGAGAGAATGTAATTGAAACTTGTGATTGGAGGAATTTCATAACAAGTATATTAGAAACTGTATATAAGCTTTTTTTCATTTTGGAATAATAGTGAAAGGGCTCTGTTATAAAAAGTGGAATAACTTTAGCCAGCTACTTTCTAACAATTAAATTTATCTTTTTTATCTTGAGATTTGTGCAATAAATTTTATTGCACAAATCTTAAGATAAAAAAACAGATCCAATGATTGGAAATTAAGTAGGTAAAAAGTGGGATAGCTTTAGTTACCTACTTTTTGACCATTAGATTTGTATTTTTGATTTTGAGATTTGTACAATAAATTTTTGTTGCACAAATCTCATGATAAAAAAACATATCCAATAATCAGAAATTAGGTAGCTAAAGCTATCCCACCTATAAATTTTTCCATAATGATCAGAAAATTTGAGGATCAAAATAAAATCAATAAAAGTTTGAAAACTAAAATCAAATTTACCTTATAATTTAAAGACTAAATTGAAATTTTGACCTTGATTATTCTTCTTTCCATATTTTCTTTAAATAAATGAAATACTTTACCTATATTTTCTTGATTTGTATTTGATAGTGTTCGCGCCTTTTAGTATTTGTTTGTTCACCGAAAACTTACTTGTAAAGATATGTATAAAAAAATAAATTGTCCAATTCATATATGCAATTTTAAAATAATGATAAAACCTAGACAAAATTATATTTGGAAAGATAAGACTTATATACAGTTCTTTATATTTTTGTTGTAAGGTTTCTCAATGAAAATAAAACACGTGACAAATTTGTTTTGTATGACCAATCATGAGAGAGAGAGTATTAAATACATATTTTTGCACTAGGGGCTTTGCGTGCCCTAACGGGCACGCAAATATGTATGTAAAATAAATAATGGACTAAATTGTTAACTTAGTAAAGAAAGAAAGACTAAATAGTAAATTTTCTCTTATTTTTAATTTCATAGACTATAATTTTAAACATAGACGACCAGAAAGGGTGGAGCCATATAATATAAGATAAGCAATTATTAAATAGAGAGAATGTAATTGAAACTTGTGATTGGAGGAATTTCATAACAAGCATATTAGAAACTGTATATAAGTTTTTTTCATTTTGGAATAATAGTGAAAGGGCTCTGCTATAAAAAGTGGAATAACTTTAACTAGCTACTTTCTAACAATTAAATTTATCTTTTTTATCTTGAGATTTGTGCAATAAATTTTATTGCACAAATCTTGAGATAAAAAAACAGATCCAATGATTGAAAATTAAGTAGGTAAAAAGTGGGATAGCTTTAGTTACCTACTTTTTGACCATTAGATTTGTCTTTTTGATTTTGAGATTTGTACAATAAATTTTTGTTGCACAAATCTCATGATAAAAAAACATATCCAATAATCAGAAATTAGGTAGGTAAAGTTATCCCACCTTCTATAAATTTTTCCATAATGATCAGAAAATTTGAGGATCAAAATAAAATCAATAAAAGTTTGAAAACTAAAATCAAATTTACCTTATAATTTAAAGACTAAAAATAAAAATTTGACCTTGGATTATTCTTCTTTCCATATTAATTTCTTTAAATAAATGAAATACTTTACCCATTCCTCCATTCCATTCCATTTCCATTTCTTGCTCGCTCCCCAAAATCCCTCTCTTCTCTCCTCTTTCCTCTCTCATCCATCATCACACCGACGTAACGTTAGCGTTCACCACCGTGTTGTCACAATTCACTCGAACAACAACAACAACAAGAAGGAGAAGAAAAAGCACATAGTCTCTTTGAATTGAAGAGAAATGGCTTCGTCTACGAGGGTAGATCTGGATGGCAATCCCATAAAGCCAATCACTATTTGCATGATCGGCGCCGGCGGTTTCATCGGCTCACACTTGTGCGAAAAACTCATGGCGGAGACACCGCACAAGGTTCTCGCATTGGACGTTTACAGTGACAAGATCAAGCACCTCCTTGAGCCAGACACGCTTCCTTGGGCAGGCCGCATTCAGTTCCACCGACTCAACATCAAGCACGATTCTAGGCTTGAAGGCCTCATCAAGATGGCAGATCTGGTAATATCCTCTTCTTCCTCATTCTCAATTTCATTCTTCGCTTTCTTGGATTTCGTGTGGATTTCTTATTTTTCTTTAATTTCCTTGTAGACTATCAATCTGGCTGCAATTTGCACTCCCGCGGATTACAACACTCGTCCGTTGGACACTATTTACAGTAATTTCATTGATGCGCTCCCCGTGGTAATAAGCTTGATTTACTTTTGACGTTTCCATTATTGTGAATCTTTATGCATGTTGGAAAATTGATTGATATGCATGTGTGATTTGATGTGGATTTTTTTATTTGAGTTTCAGGCGAAGTACTGTTCGGAAAATAACAAGCGTCTCATTCATTTCTCTACGTGTGAAGTTTATGGGAAAACGATTGGATGTTTTCTCCCTAAAGATAGTCCTCTTCGTCAGGTAACCTCTCATTTTCCTAATTATTTATTTTTTTTCTTTCCATTTGACGTTTTCTTTAAGGAAGCCATTCCAGATCTGTGCAGTATAAATCATAGTCTCTCTTTTTATAGAATTTGAATCGATAGATTGAATGTTTTCTGTTACTTCGAATCTGTCGGTGGTAGTGGCACTCCACGTTCAGAATTTAGCATGTGGTTGTTTGATCAAGTTCCAATAATCACGGACTTTGTTGCCGAGCGTTTCTTTTTATCTGGAGAGGTTCTGAGAAACGCACAACCGTTTGTTGTTTTTCGTTATGTCTTCTAATCTGTCGCTGTCAGTGGCATTGCCTTTAGGTTGTGCTTAGTTTCTAATCTGTGGAGGAGTAGTTTCCATCTCAATGGGAAATTTATTAGTGAGTATGCGATGCGGGATGGTTTTGCACCTTGGGCTTGTCGTTAGAAGTTTTCATACTAAACTAAACAAGAAATTATACTGTGTGGCTTGATGTTTTCTGAGCAACTTAAATTAGAATTTTGGTTGATTATCAGGTGGTGTTGAGTTATTATAATTCACCCTTGTGTCTGGCTTTTAAGTTTCAGCCACTAATCCTTATGATCCTTTCTGATTTGTTCAACTGGTCGGCATATTTCTTGAGTGCTTTGGTATTGATAGACTTATCTGATAAACTGCTCGTATGGCTTTGGCTCTGGCTCTGGCCCTGTTTCTGTTTCTTTTTGTTCCTTCAAAGCTTTATCCTTCAAATGGGTGTCACCTGAATTTGTCTGCTATAAATTAATGTTAAAAATAATTGTTTGTTTCATTTCAAAAATTCTTTCTTTGTTACATCTTTCTTGTTTTGAGCTGAGGTATTGTTATTTCTCATGTTGAAGGATCCTGCCTACTATGTTCTTAAAGAAGATGTATCTCCATGCATATTTGGTCCAATTGAGAAGCAAAGATGGTCTTATGCCTGCGCAAAGCAATTGATTGAGAGGCTGATTTATGGTGAGCTGATTTTTATTTTATTATTTTTTTTGTTTTTCAGAGGTTATTCTGTTTTCAAATCTTGATTTTCCTTACTGATTTGTTATCATTGACAGCTGAGGGTGCTGAGAATGGCTTGGAGTTCACGATTGTGAGACCTTTTAACTGGATTGGACCTCGAATGGACTTCATTCCTGGTGTTGATGGTCCAACTGAGGGTGTTCCAAGGGTTCTTGCATGCTTTAGCAATGTCAGTCTCCTTTTTGACTTATTTGATAAAGCTTGTTGACAATTTGTGCTCATGTTTTTTGTAGCACCTGTTCTATATTTGTTTACTTCCATGTTTGCAGAATCTTCTTCGACGTGAGCCCCTCAAACTTGTGGATGGTGGTCAATCCCAGAGAACTTTTGTTTACATTAAAGATGCTATTGAAGCTGTCTTGTTGATGATTGTAGGTTCTCATTCCTTGTCTATAATGTTGACATGTTCTTTCAAGACACAGATTGTGACTGTTGTAGAATTATATTGAATGTTCTATTATAGCTGTTGGCTTGGTATATTGAGTGTGTTATGACCTTTTTACAGGAAAATCCTGCCAGAGCCAACGGGCACATCTTTAATGTGGGTAACCCAAACAATGAAGTTACAGTTAGGCAGCTTGCTGAGATGATGACTCAGGTACAAGGATTGCATTTTGGATATTTCATTGTGTTTTTAAGCTTCTGCTTGGGGAAATAGGAATCATCTTTCTTGGATTCTGCAGGTCTACTCAAAGGTAAGTGGAGAATCGGCTATGGAAACACCTACCATTGATGTGAGCTCTAAAGAATTCTATGGCGAGGGGTATGATGACAGTGACAAGAGAATTCCTGACATGACCATTATCAACAAGCAGCTTGGTAGGTTTCCTTATTGCCTCACCTCATTAGATCTATTAAGATCATCAAATTATTGGGAAAATTTATCGTTTGGTCCCTATAATTACTCCTTTTTTTTTTTCTTTAATAGTCCCTACAATTTTTTTAAATCATTACCATTACTTTGTCAGTCTTTAAACTTTAGTCCTTGATACCTAATTGTGTATCTATTATTTTTTAGAAGCTCTTATAAAAAAATAAATGCAATATTAATTCACTATATACTAATACTAACAAAATTAATATTGAAGTTTTAAAAGATTAATGTTAGACTTTCATACCATTATTGGTTATTTTATGAAGTACAAAAAATTGATTAAAACAATAAATTAAGGGACTAAATTAAAATTTGGGTACAGTATAGGGACCAAGTTATTGATTTTCCCTTAAATTACCTTACCATTGGTAATGGGTTTTTTCTTCCCTGTCAGGCTGGAATCCCAAGACCTCCCTTTGGGATCTGCTTGAATCAACCCTCACATATCAGCACAGGACATATGCTGAAGCAATTAAAAAAGTGATCGCAAAACCAGTTGCAAGTTAAGCATGGTGTTGTACTTTGAGAAGGGTATCCCTCTGCCTAGTTGTTCTTTTCAATCAACTGGAATTTACATATATTCTAGACCATGATTTTGCATATACATTAATTTTTTTTTTCCTTGAAATCCCCTTGGCTTCGTTATGCATATTGCAACCTTATATAGAAAGGACAGAGATAAAATGAGGCAGTCTGGTTTACTACTATGTAATTTTCATGTGTAGAGCTTTGGGCTACTAGACTTGTTGGAGGCCTTTATACCAAGATTATTATTGTCATAATTTTTTAGGGATTTACTAGTCCCCTCCCTGATTTGATTTTTTCTTTTCTCAGGTTCAGATGTATTGTATCATTTTGTTTGTCCCCTCCAAGGCACTTGTGGTCTAAATTATTTATCATTAATTTACTTTTTTGTTGCAATGTGTTGTTCTCAAATCCCAATATTACACAGCAAAATTATGCCTAGAAAACTTTGATTCCACAGTATCGAAATGATTACTATTATAAGGTTGTGCCAAGTTTTAGTGTTCTTTTAGTAGCATAGTTGTCAGTATGGTATTAGAAAAAGAGTACACTAGTAGTTGGAATCGTGAGCATTGGATAGAAAAAGCAATATAAAATAAAAAAAAAATAGATTGTTCAGATTTCATGTTACATACCTTTTTTTCTTTAATGGTAAACAGCAAATTGAAGGTGCCTAATTATTTTATCTATCTCCCATGTTCTAGCTTAAAGCATTAATCTACTGAAAGCTTTTTGAATGACTAATTATTTTAAACGTGGAAAGGGGGTCGTATGTTTTTCATTGCCATTCTAATTATTTTAGCAAAATAGTACAGTCATTTTTTGGCCAAAAGTTCAGTCATATTTTAATCTTATTAACTATTACTTTTGTGTTTTGAATTATGATGAATTTGAATCTGAACTATTTTCAGAAGTTCGAGAAGAAAGGAAAATTTTATTGGTACAGATTTATTATTATTTTTGTAAATCTCATTTGGTCTTTAGGTTTATTTGAGTATAAATTAGGTGACCATCGCGTATGTCGTCTTTATGTGTGCGATTAGGAGTTTCTACACTAAAAATAGAGTTTCTACACTAACTATTTAATCTCTGCAAAATAAAAAGTAGATGACTATAAGTAATTTATTTTTGATAATTGTCAACTATTTATTTCTTTAAACGTTATTCATTAGCTAATATGATCACATAAATATTAATCATTGATGTGATTTTCTTAAATATTATTATATAAACCTAAAAAGTCCAAACAAATTCAAATCAATCAATTGCTGAATCGAACTCAAGTACCATATTATGATCTTATTGCTGACACAAATACATGGGAATATCACTTGGACTAAAACTCTTGGTAATATTATGATCTTATTGCTGACATGTAAATATTGACTGTTCGTTGACATAACACACAAATATAATAATTTTGTGATTGTTCTTAGTCCCATTATAATTTCTTGTAAATATCATAATATCACTTAAGTTATTACAAGTTGGGGCAAGTGTATATGTGTACGATGTGAATCTTAACAATATCAGGATTTGAATAACGAGGTGGAATGCCATCGAAGTCAGAGATAGAAAGAAAATGTTGGTTGGATCCTTTAGATTTAATCCCTCTAGAATTCTTTTGTATTTAGGTCATTTTTTATTGTCTGATTTCAAGTTCACCTTAAGATTGTGACATATGGCGAACTCATTAAATAAAACGTAGTGTTTTATCAAATGGAACAATGCGTTTTGATGGTAGCAAGTGAGGCAGAAGAAGATGATAGTTCATATAAATAATGCACTAAAACTGTTTGAAGAAAATCCCACATGAAATCAAAACGATCCAAGTCACATATTTAAGTTTGAAAAACCTTAATCTTCGGAGGTTGTATCAGCAAGAACTGCAGTTACTACTAATAAGAACTTTGTTGTTTCATTAGAAGATCAAAGGCAGAAGTTATATGAGCAACAACCATCAGATCAAAATTCATAAGGTATAGTGTCACTTTTCTTAAACTAAAAAAGGGACTTGGGAATTTGAATTTTTGGTTGATTGCACAAAATACTCATGAATTTTAAAAGTTGATAGATATCTAACCTCTATCACTCAACACAAATTTTTAACTTTCTATCCAATTGTCACTATTTTACAGATTGTTGAGATATAAGTTTAATTGCTTAGAAGCAGATAGTTGCATTTTCCAAAATGCCCTTAAGTTAGTTGCAATCCGGTTAGTACTCACTTTGCTTAGTCAGATGCAATTAATTAGTAAGTACTTTGTATATATACTGTACATATTTTACTTATTCATTATTTATATAATAGAAAAGATCATTTTTTTTTCTCATATTTCTTTCTACTCTCTACTTTTTCTCATGGTCTTCACCATTTTTGTAAGAAGTTTTCATTTATAATTTCATGGCAACTTCACAAATGTCAAATGACTTCATGGTATCACTGTTCAGTATAAAAAAATAGGCTAGTTAGAAGTATCGAATGATCAAAAATAAAAATTTTAGAGGCTTTGTTTTAAACTCAGGGTATTTTGTGTCCCGAACTAAAATTTAGAGGTTTTAAGTGATTAGATGTTGAAAGTTCAACACATATATATCTATCAACTTTTAAAATTCAGGATATTTTGTACCCCACATTTAAAACTCATGAACTCTTAGTAAATTTTATTTTATTTTAATTTTTGATTGCTCTTTATTTTCATGCTCTATTATAAGCATTTCATGGCAATATAATTAAGAACTATGCCAGCCTGGCAAATACCACCACTAGCATGTACAAGACACAAATATATTGATAATAAGATATGACCATTGTGATGGCTTACTAATTATTAGCCACAATCTCCTTTATTATTTCTTGGGTCCACCATTCCAATTTTGTAGCCATCTTAAGAAAAAAATTGACTTCTTAACTGCTACCTCTAGACTTTATGTATTATGTTTGTTTCTCGAGTTGGTTCATATTTCATACAGAGGCCCCTGCTGCTAATAACAATAATCAATGGTTGTATGTGTCATTTGAAAGAGACAGGCATATCAATATGTAATTTATTTAAGTGTTCATGTAATAATGCCTCGTTTAAGAATAGGTGTGAAGTGTGGGAACTGGGAATGATGTTTTCTACTGTTTTGGAAACGTCTCAGGATACCATCCCATGTTGTCTTTATAGAATCTTCTACTATGTAGGGATGACTTGTGGATGATGATCAATGTATGGACTAGAAAATTAGAACACATTATTGATTTTAGTTTGGTTTGATGATGATCTATAGGCAAAACACCCTTTCATGCCCCTAACGTTTGCAGTGATTTTCAGTTATGCCCCTAACGTTTCATTTTGTTCAGGCATGCCCTCAATGTGCAACCAACGTTTCAATTATGCCCTCAATTTTGACTCAATGCACATGTGGCAATTTTTNGGGGCATGAAAGGGTGTTTTGCCTGATCTATATTTATGGAAGTGACAAATTTTAGAATTACTGGGCTCACCACTACCTCCTCTTTTATGCTAATTTACTTAATAGCTGGTGATTGATAATGGTTGTGGTCTTGTGAAATTTGTAGTAGCATTGAAGGGATTGACATATTTGTAGTTGAGAATTCAATCACTGAAAGTTTAATTTACACAATTTAATATTTAAATGTTGTGTATGTAATATAATTTAGTACCTTCAGCCTATTTTTTTTTTTGGTAAATAAGAGTTACTCAGTCCACCATTAGTACACTGACTAATCTCCTTGTTGGCTTGCAAACACCTCGATGGGTGAGATAGTAGCTAAAGGATTTAAATTGCTCCATACCTAAAGCCAAGAATCAAACGGTTAAGGGTAGACAAGTCCTTATCACTTGACTATATCATTTTTAAAAACTAATTTATTAGGACAAAGACTTTTTTTTTTTTTTTTTGCCAACATTAGGACAAAGACTTAAATGTAATGGTTTCACAAACTAAAATGTGTAAATTAAAATTTCAAGAATTAAGCTGTTAAATGGTGTATTTTCCACTTACTAATGTATATGTTTATTCTTTTTATATTTTTCTTGAGATACGTGCTAATGGAAAATAAAAAGTCGAGTGCATAGGTGCTCAACCTTTTCTTATGTATTATCTTTCCAAATATGTGATTAACTCAACTAAAAAGTTGATGAAAACTCAAAGGCTATTTGTGCAAACTGGGTTTTTCTCCAATAATCCTTTCTCTCTGGTTCTGTCATTTAATATTATAACCTTAAATGAACTAAACAAAGCTCAAATATTAGTATGTTCATCACTGTGGTCTGTGGTTTATGAGCTTGAGGAAGAAATATAGGGAAAGACAGCCATTCATACTGATCTGTTTCTTTCCTTAATTGATACACTAGAGTGTGCAGAAAAGAAAAATAAAAGGCTAACTAAAGAAACACCAAAGTGATCAACAAAGATTAATAAAAGAACTCAAGATATATTAAATTACTAATCATGCTGATATGTTAATTAGAATCAAATCACTTAATAAAAAAATTTGGAATCAAATCACAACCAAGAATAACGTGTTTTGTTAAGAAATTGGACAAGTCAGAATGGATTCTGTGGGGGAAAAAGTTAATCAAAGTGCTTGCTAGTCACTCTTGTGATGTGTTTGAATTTTGAAGAGTAAATTAACATTTTAGTTTCTAGATTATATGAGTGCTTTCATTTTAGTCCTTGATTTTTTGAAATACTTGATTTAGTTTCCGAGAATTTATGACTCATTGCAAATTAATCTTTCTATATATGAACATCTTAGTATCTTACCACTATGCAATTCAGCCTCTAGATTCTGGAAGGGCTGAATTGCAATGAATCTTAAATTTTTGGAGACTAAATCAATCGTTTAAAAATTTCAAGGACTAATTAGTCTGTACACTTCTTTTGCCTAGTTTACCTTATAATATGATTGATTCCTGGCAAAGTAAGGTCCAAGAAAGGTATAAACTTCCTTTTAACTTTTTTTACCCTGCCCATGTTCGAGTATGATTATATCTAGTAATGTTGACTGAGAATAATTACTATAATTGTATCGAGATTATGCTTGCTTACGTCTATGTGAAATTTGTTTACTTTTTTTAATTTGTGGTTTTTGGCTTTTGAGGTTAGTCTGTCTGCCATGGACATTATTATGGACAATATATATATATATATATGATCATGATTCATGAAGAAGATGGCCCCTCATTGCTGTAATTCCGACACAATTATATATGCTAGTGGTTTTAACTAATGGTCAAGGTAACACATTTGAGATTTTACCGAGGAGGACTACAATAGATATAAGTTTTTAGGAGAATCATACTTCAAAAATTAATTGTAGGAATTGTTAAAATTGGAGAACACAAAAAAATCTTATAAGACGTCTTATACTCAACAACCTCTCTGATATGGGCTAGTTATAAATTGCCAATTCATACACAATAGAAAAATGACTGGAATTAGATGTCATGACCAATTTGAAATATGTCTCAAACATTAGAGACTAACTAGAGATTTTGAAAAATACTTTTAAGACCAAATTGCAACTACACCCAAACTTCAGTGACCAATTTGAGTATTTGACAAAAAAAAAATGAAAATCTTTGGCATAGCTGAAGTTTTTATCTCAAAATCACTGTTCAAGTAAAAAAAAAAAAAACCAACAAAAGATTCTTATATGCCACAAATATTATTCTCTTCAATTATCAAAACTAAACTAAACTTCATAATAATCAACAAAATAGGGATGTTCTTCTCAATTATGAGAAAGAATACATACATAATTAGGTAAACCATTGCTTCTATCTTTCTACCTTAAGAGCCTCTTGGCTCAAAATTTGAATTTAGCTACCAAGTTAGAAGATTTCCAGTACCAAAGCATATATATTTAATAATAGTTATTGAGTGTGATGTAATAACAGAGAGATTAATTATTGCATAGAAATTAATAAATAATAGAAATAATGTTGATGCTTTAATTTTAAATGTGAATTGAGTGGGGCTATGTGTTAATAAATAACTGAAATCACAAGGTGTCCATGTAACGCATTCTTCTTCTTTAATCAATCTATGCAATAACACGCTTGTTGTCCCTGGACCACCATACTTGCAACTAAAATTTGTTCCACACGAAACAATATAATAACCTTTTATAAAAATAAATTAACATAAACAAAAAGTTAAATTCATATTTTGTCAGTCTAGCTTTATCCAGAGTTTGAATTTTTTTTTTAAGATATGTTATATATTGGTTGAATGCTTGTTTTGGCCCATTATCTTTGTCTCAAAATTCATTTTGGTCCATTATCTATGTAAGTTTAAGTGAGCAACTCCATGTGTCATAATATAATTGGTATTTTTAACAAAAACAAAATCAAATGAATTGTAATTATGTTTTTAGGAGATAAATTAAAGCATATATCATCTTTTAAAGATTAAATTATTAAATTACACTCTTATTTTGGTTTCATATTGATGATTCTGTGAGTTAGCGTGGAGGTTTTCGATGGCCGGTGAGAAGACATGCAGAAAGGGCACAACGAGGATTGATTCTCGTCGGTTACTCCAATACCTAAGTCAGTAAAGATTCTTGAGAGAAAGTGAAATATCAGTGAGTCAGAGTAAAAAATATGTGTACCTGAAAGGGGAGAAAATAAGACTCCATATACTTGGTTTATTTCATAATACGGTTTGAGTGGTTACAACTAATTAACCAAACCAATTGCTCAGGATCCCTTATCACAAACAAATATAATTTATTAGAGATAATCTTATTTGAAATACTAATGATTACTAAATGTGAATACCTGTTTCAAGTAGAATTGAAACTTGAATTTAGAGACTATCTCCTTCCATTAAACTAATTGGTCAAATTACTTTGATCAAAGAATATTTTTGGTCTCATAATTTTTGTTCAAGTAGCAGTTTGATTCCATAATTTTTTGTTGCATTTTTAGTCTCATATCTTTTGGTTAAGTGCAAAATTGGTCTCATATGGTCTTGTATATTTTTTTGTTGTAGATTTTGTCTTACGTCTTTACAAAAAGTTCCACCGTTAGTCTCACAATGGGGAACCTTTTGCAAAGATATGAAATTAATTATGTAACCTGATCAAAATATATGAGACCAATTATGCAATCTGAGCAAAAGATGAGACTAAAAGTGTAACAGAGATAAAATTGAGACTTGGGCAAAAAATATGAGACCAAAAGTGCACAAAAACAATTATAAGACCAAATTAAAACCTGAGCGAAAGTTATGGGGACAAAAGTACACTTTGGCCAATTACTTTTTTTCTTTTTTTTTTTTTAAAAAAAATGATTTCTTTTGAGTTTAGTAGCAGGCCATTACCAAACATTAAACAAAGTTAAGTGGCTGAATAATTAATATAATCCAAAATATTAAAAAAGAAAAGGAAAAACCAAAGAAAAGCGTTATGTTTGAGAGGGGGACAAAAATGATTTCCACGCTCGATCATCTGTCATTGACCTTGTTCTTCTCAGCCGGCTAAACCCCAAACGGTCCTCTCTCTCTGCTTCTTCTTCTTCTTTTCTTTAATTTGGCTCTTTCTACTATGCTTTTGCTTCCCTTAATTCTTACTCTATAATATCTATATATATATATACACACACACACAAACTCTCCTTTATTCGACCGTCTCTTCTGTGTCGTGATCCGTGCTTCATTTTCTGTTCCTTCCATACATAACCCATAATTTTTTTATCCCAAGTTTCCAAATTTTTTAATGCTCTGTGTGTTTAATCGATACCCTTTTGGTGGTTTTGGGGATTGGAAGGTGGGAATTTTTACTGGGGCCATCATCTTTTCGTCCTTTTCATTAGCAGGACACTTCAAGGTTTTTGTGGTTAGCTTAGCTGGAAAGAGTGTAATACCCACTGTGTCCCCTTATAATATGACGACTTATTAGTAAGTGGGACTTCCATTTCATTCTTTCATTCATTTTTGCTTCCTCTCTTCCTTCCGTTCCTTTGCATAATTTTCAAATCCTTTCAATTCCTTCCTTCCTTTATCTTTCTTTTTCTTTTGTTTGTTTTTTTGTTTTCAGAATTGAAAAGGCAATCAATTTAAGGCCTCACCCTACAAAAAATGTGAAGGAGGGCCGTTTTTTCCCTCATCATCCATGGCTCCAGCTGGGAAGGTTTCTGGGTTTCGTCGAGAAGGCAATGACTGGTATTACCTCTCTCCAAAGTTACCTTTCCTTAAGAAAATTATATTTTAGTACTTAAATTTGTCCCAAAATTTTGATTTAGTCCTTGAGTATTGGTAATGTTTCATGAACTAAATAGTTGAGGTTCCTTACAAATCTAGACTAAAAAATATGTTATGAATATTGAGGACGATTTTGTTTGAAATCCGAATCATGGGCTTAAAATTATGCTTTAGCTATACTGTGGAGTAACTTTTTCTGCTCTTCTGATTGTTTTCCTTTTTTGTAAGGTTTAATATGATTTTCATGATGTCTCTGGAATAGGTACTGCAATGCTGGATTGCCGAGTGATATGGCTGTTTCTATTGGGGAAGTTACTTTCCATCTTCACAAGGTACTTCTTCATTGAACGATTTTTTTCTTCCCTTCACTCTGCATCTTAACATATCTGAAGTTTGGTCCAACCAACACTATCAATGAGATCCTATTTTATAACAGAGTAAACATATAAATTGGTCCCTTAACAACTTGGTCTTGAAAGTCTAGTTCATACTCTTTAGTCTCTGGAAGTTATGAAATCAATACATTTAAATCTTTTTGTCCCTACAAGTTAGTTCCTAAAAACTGTGCTTAAAGGACTAAATTGTATTGCCTCCATGACTTTCAAGGACTAAAGTGTGAGTCTGTAAACTAAACTTTCAGGGACCAAATTGTATGTTTACTCTTTAGAATATTTCTGAGGGCTGGCATATACTTTTTGCATTTAGTTTGTTCTTTCTCTAATGTTTAACTGAGACCAAGAATCTCTACTTATAAAGAGGGTTGGATAAGAGTAAGACTAATACTAGGAATACAATTTGCCTTGCTTTTCAAAAATTCTGATTAGTGGCGTATTGTATTGTGAAGTCTTTTTCCTCCTCTGTCTAATTAATTTACTAGGCCTTCTCATTGGAATCAAAGGGAAATTTGAGATATGAGAAAGTTTCCTCCGAAAATGATTCGGTTGCATTGACTTTATGCATTATTGCATTGGGGACTAGGGGTGTGTATCCATAACACTGCTTAATGTTATGTAGTCATACTTTTATCCCTTAAATGTGAAAAATTAGAATCATTTTGTTGCGAATTTAAGTATAATAATGGACGCTTATGGCAATGCAGTTCCCTCTTGTAACAAAATGTGGAAAGATTGCTCAAGCACACGAAGAGTCAAAGAATACCGGTCAGAAGACTATGACTATGGTGCTGGAAGAGTTCCCGGGTGGTCCGGACACTTTCTTAACAGCCGCCAAATTCTGTTATGGAATTCGCATAGAATTGACTACCAGAAACGTAGTGGCAGTCCACTGTGCCGCAGATTACCTTCAAATGACAGATGAATATGGAGAAGATAACTTGTTGTCGAAATCAGAGAGTTTTTTCCATAAAAATATATTGCGCAACTGGAAAGATTGTATTTTGGCTCTTCAAAGTTCTGAGCCTGTTTTACAATGGGCCGAAAAGCTCCATTTAGTTGGCAAATGTTTGAATGCCCTATCGATGATGGTTTGTACAGATCCAAGTTTATTTGGATGGCCCATGATGATGTATGGAAGTTTACAGAGCCCGGGTGGAAGTATTCTTTGGAACGGTATAAATACAGGTGCCAGAATCCGGAGCTCAGAATCTGACTGGTGGTTCGAAGACATCTCTTATCTCAGTGTGAATGTGTTTGAGAGGCTTATTAAGACGATGCAAGTGAGAGGTATAAGACCTGAGAACTTGGTCGGGGCCATAATGTACTATTGTAAAAAGTACTTACCGGGTCTCGGTCGGTGGCAGGGCAGACAAACCGGAAAAACAAGAACAGTCGCAAGTTTCAGCTTGACACCCGCTGCTGTTGACCAGAGAGTTCTGTTGGAAAGCATTGAGAAATTCCTTCCCGAGAAGAAGGGACGATCATTTTGCCGTTTCTTATTGGGACTTCTTCGTGTGGCTTTGATTTTGAATGTCAATCATAGTTGCAAGGATTCTTTAGAGAGGAGAATAGGGATGCAGTTAGAACTGGCAACTTTAGATAGTCTTCTGATCCCTACTTATTCCGACTCCGATACCTTATATAATACAGACTGTATTGAACGAATCGTCCATCATTTTGTAAATTCTGAATCAAGTCTAACCGCCTTCTCTCCTTCGTCTCTTGACCATCAAGCATCATCATCATCATCTGACTCATTAAGTAAAGTGTCAAAGTTGATAGATAGCTATATTGCAGAAGTTGCTTCCGATGTGAATTTAAAACCAGGAAAGATACGTTCTCTTGCAGAGGCCCTCCCTGAGTCATCAAGATCATTGCATGATGGACTTTACCGGGCACTCGACATTTATTTCAAGGTTTGAATTTTCTTATGTCCTTTCAAATAAAGGCTTCTTTTTTATGCTCTTGGTCACTTTTTCGGTTAGTTTGATGACTGCTTATCATTGTATTCTGCAGGCTCATCCTTGGCTGCCGGACAAAGAGAAGGAAGAACTTTGCAACATCATTGACTACCAGAAACTCTCCATTCATGCTTGTGCTCATGCATCCCAAAATGATAGGCTGCCACTTCGAGTCGTTCTTCAAGTCTTGTTCTTCGAGCAGCTGCAGCTACGAACAGCATTAGCAGGCTGTCTCCACGCATTGGACAATGAAATCACCCCTGCAGCTCCTGCCACAGCCCCTGGTGACACGGCAGGCCAGATTGTACAAAGGGACGGATGGGTGACCATAGTGCGCGAAAATCAAGTTCTAAAGGTGGATATGGAAAGGATGAGGTCTAGAGTTGGCGAGTTGGAAGAAGAATTTGGTAAAATAAAGCAGGAAATGAAAAGCGTGACCAAATCACATAGTTCCCTTAGCTCTCCTCGTTTAGTTGCAAGAAAACTGGGGTGTAAGCTTGTTCCGCGACCTTCGGATGCTCAACCAGAATCCCTTAGCCGCAGTGGATCCACACCGAGAGCTTCGGTTGAGCAGGCAGCACTCCATTCCCATCAATCCAGAGTCACACACAGAAAAAGTTTTTCTTTGGTTTAGGGAGTACAAAGAAATCAGCATTTCCTCTTTACATATATATATACATAGTAGTGTTGTGTGGTTCTAATATCATTGTACAAGGGAAAGGTAAGGAAAATGTTTCTTCAAATTGGTCCATTATTATTATTTTTTTTAATTCCTAAGAAATTAACAGTTCTGAACATTTTCCATTTCTTTCCCTTGTCTAAAAAGTTAAAAGGTACACTAAATAGAAGCAATATAACAGGGGGCAACATATATACCTCATAGTGTTTTCTTCTTCATCTTCTTTGGTATTGGGGAATGGATGGCTGATGTATTCATCAATTGGTACTTTTACCCTTCATTTTATGTTCTGAGCATGGAAGATAATTTTTTGGCTCCCTCTCTTTTCGTTTATGAAGGGCATACAAAAATCACAGAATCCATTGGATCAAAAAAAAAAACAATCACAGAATCCAGCATTATATTCAATGGAGGGAAGTTGGTAATGTACAGGAAGATTCTAGCTTGCAAATGAGCATTCCATGAGGTTGACAATGGATGTTCTGTTCTGTACAAGTTTCTGTATATTGATGTTTTCTTGATGTACTATAATATCCTCCAGTGACTCTCATTCTCATGCCTTGTACAGCAAGGGAAAAAAATTATAAGCTTGAATGATATTAACATTATTATCATAGTTTCTCCTCATATTTATATTAACAATTGTTTAAATGGTCATTTTGGTCCTCAAACTATGAGGTTAGTTTCATTTTGGTTATCAAATTATTTTTTATTCCGTTTTGGTCCTCAAACCATAGAATTAGTTTTATTTTGGTCCTCAAACTATTTTTGTTGCGTTTTAGTCCTTAAACTTTTACATTTGTTTCGATTTAGTCTTTAAACTTTTACATATGTCTGTTTTAGTCCGAATCCGGATATGAAAATATTTTATCCATATTAATTATATTAATAAAAGTTATATTATTTCAACATTTCTTCGAGTCAACGTCCGTGTACGAGAATTAAACTATTCGACGAGTTCAGATATAAAGATTGATTTTTATATTCACTCATGTTTTGGTCTAGGTCCAAGTCCGGGGATCATAATGCTTTTTTTTCATGAAAAAAAAAAAGTTTAGGTGAGTTGGGTCCTGAGGCTCACCAACATGCATCTCGACTCTATGAGCGCTTACAGATGTACTTATAGGTCGTCTACCAACAAGGTCCTCACGTCGACAACGGGATCACATTGATAGTGGATTTGAACTCATTACCAACTAGGTCAGTCTTTATTAGCAAGATCATAATACTTTACCTATATGCTATATCTACTTATAATCATTTCTGCTGATGTAAGTTTTAATTTTGAATGGACATTTGGAATTACAGAAATATACCGTCGCTTTGGCCGAGTGGTTAAGGCGTGTGCCTGCTAAGTACATGGGGTTTCCCCGCGAGAGTTCGAATCTCTCAGGCGACGATCTTCATTTTTATATATATAAATATTTTTGTTTTCCATGTTGATTCGAATCTGTAGTACTAAAAACCCATTCAGTGTTGATTCTGATTCTAATATAGCTTCTCGCCTCAATTCTTTATTCGAAATCTCCTTACTCTTCGTTCTTCAGAGTTCAGATTCCACAAGTCAAACCTAATCTCACCCCATTTTGCAGCTTCTCAATTTCACTTCACTCACTCTCTCTCTCTCTCATGGCGGCTTGTTCGTCCGCCTTCAATCTCTCAAACGCTTGCTCACACACCAGACAATACAGCTTCAATCCGCCACTAGAAATTAAATCTTTTGGTTATGTGAATACCACCACAAACTCAAAACAAAGAAACCCTATATCGTTATCTGTTTTTAATTCTTCATCGCACAGAACAACACCTTCTTTCAATGTCCAATGTATCGGATCGGAGGTTGTGGTAAAAACCGTTACGGGAGAAGAAGAATCGAAAAGCGATAATAATGGCTCTCCGCCCAAATTCGATGGAGATTCCGGCGACGGAAGCGGCGGCGGAAACGATGGTGGTAGTGGTGGTAACGGCGGCGGCGGCGGCGGCGGAAATGAGAATGAAGAAGGTGGAAATGAAGAAGACGAGAAGGAATTCGGGCCTCTGTTGAAGTTTGCGGAAGTTATGAAAGTCGCAGAATCTCGAGGTGTGAACTTGCCTTCAGATATGATGGAGGCGGCGGAGACGACGGGGATTCGAGAAATGTTCCTCCATCGTTACTTGGAATTACAGGTAAATGACTAAATTCATTCTTGAATCTTGATATTTTTTTCATTCACTTAATTATGAAGCTTAAGTTGAAATTGACTAAATTACGATCATTTTGGCTATCATATTACAGAGTTCGGGTTGGCTACTGAACTTTTTGATGAAGCATTGTTCTATGCTTAGAAATCGAATGCTAGCTGATCCTTCATTCCTATTTAAAGTTGGAACAGAGGTTTGTTATTTGAATTATCAATGTGGCTTTCCATTGAATATATACTAATACTATGCTGAATACGCTAAGTAAATTATTTTTGATTTGGCATATGCAGATTGTAATAGACTCTTGTTGCGCAACATTTGCGGAGTTTCAGAAAAGAGGCAAGGACTTTTGGGCAGAATTTGAGTTGTATGCGGCTGATCTACTAGTTGGAATTGTCGTGGACATTGCTTTAGTTGGCATGTTAGCACCCTATGCTCGAATTGGGAAGCCATCAATGTCTAAGGGTTTGCTTGGACAAATTCAACATGCTGCTGCTTCACTTCCTAGCAGGTTAGTTTGTGCATCTATGCTGAATAGTTATACAGCCTTTTTAATTGGTATGTGTTTCTACATGGCGCTTATTTTATAAGAGAAGTGAGGTTGACATTTTTCAATCTGAAGAACTCTATAGGGAGAAATCTCTGCTTTCCTCCAAACTCTTTAGAATGTACTTTTATTTATTAGAGTCTAAGTTCTCTTGTCTTGCCAAGAATTTACATAAAGTGCTTGATTTTTTTCTTTTAAGAATTCCTAGGCATTGATTTTGTTGAATGGCTCTGGACCCCAAGATTGAACCCTCACGTTCTCTGAACAACATGAATCTTTTTTTCATTTCCCATCTGGAGCTATTGCATTTAACAAACTACCAATCTCTCTAGCTTTCTCTTTCCATGTTGTTGTATATGATCTAATACTTGTGATATTTTTGCTTTGTTGACTGATTATTAAAGAGAAAAGTGTACGTAGGTAAGTAGGTTGTAATAGTCTCCTTGAAAGTTTATGCAATTTACATGGATCACAATACTTTAGTACATGTTGTTGCTGCTACCAAATGAATGAATGATCAGATCAATGATGGATGGAATGGTAGTTAATTTGATGGTATTAGCCTAATAGATAATATTAGATAGTTTTGCATTTTAAAAATATTCGGTACTATTATTTTGTTTTTGCAGTGCCTAGGTTGGATTTCCCTCTATCCAACATTGCCATTTTAATTGTAGTGAATAATTTGTTCTTTTTCGTAGGAAAAAAAAAAAAGAACAAATTATTCACGACAATAATTTGTTGATGTTAATAACTTTTTCTGTAATAATGTAGTATTTGGAAGTTGATGTTAATTAGCAATTAAAGCCTTAAACTTAGGTAACTTGTGTTTTAGTAATAGTGAAGAATGATTTGTGGACCATGTAAGGATTTTTTCTTTCCTTCTTCAATAATGCGTTGCATGATATTTGGTTTACTTTAGAGTAACTATAAACTTCACCGTTCGTCCCCGAGGATTGTTGAATGTATGATACTCAATTGCCTCTCAAATGCAGTGTTTTTGAAGCTGAAAGGCCAGGTTGTAAGTTCTCTGCAATGCAGCGTGTTGCTACATACTTTTACAAGGTACTGCAAATTCTGAAACTTTGAGTTATAAAAAATTATTCAGTTTCCTAACAAGAATATTTAGTTAGACACCAACTTCGGTTATATGTGGTTGTTGACTGCTTTTGTTCCCTTCTTTTTTCCTTTGCTATCTTTGTTTAACTATTGATTTTAATTTGGCCTCGACATTCTAGTAGTTTATTCCTTTGAATGCTCTTAAATTCTCAGGGTGCATTGTATGGATCAGTTGGATTTGGATGTGGTCTTATTGGTCAAGGAATTGCAAATATGATCATGAATGCGAAAAGGTAAATCTCTACCTGTGTGGATCATGTAATCATCTATTTTGTTGACTCAACTATTTGCTAGAATCATATTAGTTGGATGATTGTGTCCTCAATTTAACCACTTATCGATTTCAAGTGCTAAAGGTCAAGTTTAAATTTAGAACTAAAGTTTGCTAGAATCTTCATATAGTACATGGTGCCTACCGACCACATTATTGTATATGTTTATAGAAATTTACTCTGATAATAATAATATTTCTGTTTACTCAAACCAGGAGCATCAAGAAATCTGAAGAGGACATACCGGTGCCTCCTCTTATCGGAAGTGCTGCTCTCTGGGGTATGTTTTGCTCTGATATCTCAAATTTTGGCTTTGTTTGAATTGAAAGTGTTATAGTTTGAGTTCACTTTCTAGATTTTAGTTGGGCAGCGGAGGATGTTGTAGCTTATAGGACTTTTCTGTCTCTACGATGTACTTAAAATGATAAACCGATTCGTGCCTTTAATCAGGTGTGTTTCTTGCCGTGTCGTCCAACACCCGATATCAAATTATTAATGGACTGGAGAGCCTGGTTGAAGCTTCTCCTGTGGCAAAGAAGGTTCCACTTGTTGCCATGGCTTTCACTGTTGGTGTGCGATTTGGAAACAACATATATGGTGGTATGCAGTTTATAGACTGGGCTAAGTTGAGTGGGGTGCAATAACTATGATTCTTTATTCATTCTTCAGCCAAATGGCTACACTAACCTTTCTCCAAGCCAGCTTTTTTGTTCTTTTCAAGTTGGATTCCTCATGTCTAAGCTGAAGGTTATTTCGTAAATTAGGAAGTTAAATTAGGAAGTGAGAGACTTAAGTAATAGTCGTCTTTTTACAAATTATGCCATTAACTAGTGTAGGACAGTTTGCCTCTTTAGCATTTTTTCTAGTCTAAAATTGCATAAAACCCCTTGAATTTTAGTTACTTTGCAAAAAACTCTTGATTTTTTTAAAAAAAATGATGAAAGACTTTTGAAATTCTAATTTTATGCAAATAACCTATTTTATTCAGGGGAAAAAAACCTATTTTATTAAAATTTTTATTAAAAAATAAGAAACTTTTAATTTTTTGGTTACTATTAATTACAAAAATAATTAGATTTAATTTTGAATCAATATAAAAGGTAACAACAATCATAAAATTATTAAAAAAAATTTGAATGAAAATATTAATAAAAAGGATCTTCTGTACAAAAATAGAAATTCCATGGGTCTTTCGTTAGTTTTTAAAGTTTAGGAATTTTTTGTATAATAATTGAATTTTTGGGAAATTTTGTGTATTTTAGTATCTTTTTCTATAATAACATTTCTTGTTGGGTAATTTACTGTCACATACTCACATTTGTTAAAAAAAGATGAAGCCTGAGGATAGAGGCCTAGGGTTTCGTTGCTTCTTCTAGTACAAATGTAAACAGGTTTAATCGTGGACTCTTTTCCATGTTAGTTTGTTTTTCACCGTTTTTTGTTTAATCAAAAAAGTTAAAAAGATGAAGCATTTTGATTTTTGAATTTTGAAGTCTGCATCTTGCCTTAGTACTTTCAAATTTCTTTGTAATTTGTCACATTTGGCCCAACAATGATTACTGTCTGATTTCTCAAACATAGAAAATAGAATGAAGAATTTCTAAACCTAACGTATTTATCATATTTTAAATATTAAATAATTGATTTTTGTAAAGAAAGTTAAATATTAAAAAATATATTTCTAATAATTAAAGACTAAAATGCATTTTTTAAACAAACTTAGATTTAAAAAGTAAGTTTATTCTTAGTCATCTTAGGTCTTAGCTGTGAACCCAATACCTGCTCAGATGCTATGAACTATGAAGATTGACAGCTTGGATATATATACCCATATTGTTACTTAACAACAAAGGTTTGTCTTGTAGTTTCATCAAGTAAAATTCACTAGAAAAACGATTTTTGTTCCAATTATGATCGCGAGAAACAATTTTAGCATGATCTTTTAGTAAGTTGGTGTGAATTTTTAATGCTAAATTACAAGAACAACGCGTCTAAAAGAATTTTGAACATTAAAGAAAAGAAAAAGAAAAGGCAATGTGAAAAAGGAGCCATAAGTAAAATACAAATAATCACCCTCGCTTGACATATAATCATTAATTTATTAAATTTTAATTGTAGATAGTCAATTATTGTATCTAATTTTTTTAGTTTCAAGATCTGTATTTTATGAATTATAAAATATTAGATAAATTTTGAGATTAAAAAAAATTAAATATAACAATTGAGAGATAAATAGTTTGTTTTTATAGAATTAATCAATAAAAAATTAAATATAACTATTTTTTGACTTTTTGATTTTTGTGAATAATTTGAATTGTTTGGATTAGATTTTTAAAAAGTATATTTTTAATTTATAAGATTTTTTTTCATTGGAAATTGTAATAAACTGAATTTTAGAGAAGCTCCAATTTGGAGCTTTTTATAATTTTTTTCTAATAACTTAATTCACTTTATAAATATACATACTATAATTACAGTTATCGAGCATTGCCCAAATAAAATCCCAATTTCTTTCTTTATTTTTACGTTTTGATTCTATTGTAAAAGGAAAAGGACTTTAATGCAAAATAATAAAACTTTTGAGAGATTAAAGTTAGTTTTTCCTTCTTTTTTTTAACGAAAAAATTGGATGGAAAATGTTGAGGGACTAACGGTGGAAAATTTTGGAAAACTGAGGGACCAAAGCAAAACGAAAAATAACTGAGGAACCAATTTGGAACATTGACCAAAATCGAGAGACCAAAATAGGGCATTGCCAAAGGTAAATTATTAAAAACAAAGTCATTCCAACTTTTGCAAACTCAATCAAGTAAACCCTTGAATTAGCAACGGTGTGTCGTTCTCCATCAAGACGAAAGGCACCGTCAACCATCCGTCCAATGAAACCGTGCGTCATTCTCTGTCCTTCAAGATTGTCATGTTCGCCTTAACCCCTCGGTTTTCGTTCTTCCCTCACCTCTTCCCTCTAATTAGAGTCTGGATTCTTTATGAAATTTCAATTGAATGTTGTGTTTCATACAAGACTAAAGGCACCCTCGAGCATTTATCCAGTGCAACTGTGCGTCGTTCTTCATCCTTCAAGACTGTCTAGTTCGTCTTAGCACCTCGATTTCCGTTCATCTCCCACCCCTTACCTCTGATTAAGGTCTGAATTCTTTCTGAAATTTAAATTGTGCAGGGAGGCTAAACGATTCAATTGAATGTTGAGTTTCATTCAAGACTAAAGGCACCGTCGAGCATCCGTCCAGTGCAACCGTGCATCGTTCTTCGTCCTTCAAGATTGTCCAGTTCGCCTTAGCCCCTTGGTTTCCGTTCTTCTCCCACCTATTCCCTTTGATTAGAGTCTAAATTCTTTCTGAAATTTCAATTATGTGTGGAGGTTGAACGATTCAATTGAATGTTGCATTTCATTCAAGACTAAAGGCATTGTCGAGCATCCGTCCAGTGCAATCGTGTGTCGTTCTCTGTCTTTCAAGACAGTCCAGTTTACCTTATTCTACAGACGAAGGTAGTGTAGAATTAGAAATTGCTTTGGAGGACGAACATATCAAGACTAAGTACATTGGTGTTGAGAGTGAAATGAAAGATGTAGAAGAATTTAATAGGACAGATAACTTCATAGTTCTACTAGCAGGTATTGCAAGTCCAATCTTAAAGCAAGCAGGGGGAGAAAAGAAACAGCTGGAACAACAAATTACTTGACATGCACATTTATTAAATCAATTTGATCCTCGTAGAAAAAAAATGTGAACTTGAAGTTCAAAGAATTGTGCACTTGCAAAATATTGCAAATCAATTGCCAAATGCATTCACTGACCCAAAGAAAGTGACAAAATCACATATTCCAGCTGTGAATGCTCCAGTTCGTATAGAGGTCCCAGAAGGACCAGGAAATTCCATTGCAAATGGAAGTAACACACGCCTGAAGAGTGGTAGACCAATCGGTTCCAAAGATAAGATTTCTCGAAAACGAAAAGGAGCAACTAAACTTGATGATAATGGTCAAGTCGAGGAAACCAGTACAATGAATGATAAAGAAGGCATATCTAATGACATATCTCCAGAAGAGATTCAGGTACCTGATAATGAAACAAATAATGAGATCTCGATAAATTACATTGATACTGGAAAAATATGGAACCGATGTGAAACTATTGTCGGCAGTATTTTTGCATACAATATAGCGCTAGATGTTGTAAATGAAAATGAGGATCATGAACCGCAATCCGTTGAAGAATGTCAACGGAGAACAGATTGGCCAAATTGGAAAGATGCGATTCAAGCTGAATTAAACTCACTTAAAAAACGTGAAGTTTTTGGACCTATAGTGCGAACACCTTTTGGTGTAAAACCAGTCGGGTATAGATGGGTCTTTGTACGAAAAAGAAATGAGAAAAATGAAATTGTGAGGTACAAAGCAAGACTTGTAGCTCAAGGTTTTACACAAAGACCTGGAATCGATTATGAGGAGACTTATTCTCCAGTGGTGGATGCTATTACTTTTAGATTTTTGATAAGTCTGGCTGTTAATAAAAGACTTGATATGCATCTGATGGATGTTGTTACAGCCTACTTATATGGATCACTTGATAATGATATATATATGAAAATCCCTGAAGGATTTAAAATGCCTGAAATATGTAAGTCAAGTGATCGAGGCTTATACTCAATTAAATTGCAAAGATCGTTATATGGATTAAAACAATCCGGGCGCATGTGGTATAATCGCCTCAGTGAATATTTGCTACAAAAAGGGTACAAAAATGATCGGATTTGTCCATGTGTTTTTATAAAAAGATCTGAATCAGAATTTGTTATTATTGCAGTATATGTTGATGATTTAAATATCATTGGAACCCCTAAATGTCTTTCAGAAGCAGTAAAACTCTTAAAAGAGGAATTTGAAATGAAAGACCTTGGAAAGACAAAATATTGTCTTGGTTTACAAATTGAACATTTAAAAGAGGGGGTATTTGTTCATCAATCAACATATGTTAAACGGGTCTTAGAACGTTTTTACATGGACAAGGCTCATCCGTTAAGTACGCCTATGGTAGTAAGATCACTTGACGTGACGAAGGACCCTTTCCGTCCCCAAGGGGAAGGTGAAGAACTACTTGGTCCTAATGTGCCATATCTTAGTGCTATTGGAGCCTTGATGTATCTAGCTAATGGCACAAGACCAGATATAGCTTTTTCAGTTAATTTGCTTGCAAGATATAGTTCTTCACCAACCAAACGACATTGGAAAGGAATTCAACATATTTTTAGATACCTTCGTGGAACAATTGATAAAGGTTTATTTTACTCAAATAAATCTAATTCATCATTAATTGGTTATGTCGATGCTGGTTATCTATCTGACCCTCACAAAGGGCGATCACAAACAGGCTATTTGTTTACATTTGGTGATACAGCTATCTCTTGGAGTTCAACAAAACAAACTTTAGCAGTTACTTCATCAAATCATGCTGAGTTACTTGCAATTCATGAAGCAAGTCGTGAATGTGTATGGTTAAGATTCATTACTAAACATATTCATCAGTCGTGTGGCCTGTCATCTCATGAGAAGCATCCGACAATATTGTATGAAGACAATGCCGCTTGTATTGCTCAACTAAAAGACGGCTATATCAAAGGTGACCGAACTAAACATATTTCGCCAAAATTCTTCTTTACTCATGATCTTCAAAAAGATGGTGAAATTAATGTTCAACAAGTTCGTTCAAGTGATAATTTAGCAGATTTGTTCACTAAGGCGTTACCAACTGCAAGATTTGAGAAGCTCGTCTATCGAATTGGTATGCGCCGATTAAAAGATCTTCAGTGATGTGATAATGAGAGGGAGATACGCGCTGCACTCTTTTTTCCTTCAACCTTTAATGCGTATCAATAAATCGTGAATATTCAAGGGGGAGTGTTGTAAATATTTATCTTTGTGAATATCCAGATTTGTCTTTTGACATTCTCCGTATATAGATGTTTGAGTTTTCCCTTAGTTTCTCTAGACACATGAATATGATCTTATCCTTTCATGATGTACATTAAGTTAGATTCATCTCTCTTGTATATCCTTTAGCCTATAAATAAGGGCTTTAGGGTTTGATGTAAGAGAGAAATTCCAGTTGGATAATAAGAATTACGCTCCTCCTACTTTTCTCTCAACTTTGAGTACTCTTATACCATATATTTTACAACACTGTTATAAAATATAAGAAATATGAATACTCAAAGAATAGAGAAAAGTAAGAGGGGAGAGTGGTTCTTATCATTCAACTCATCTCATCAACTTTACATCAACACCTAAAGCCTCTATTTATAGGCTAAAGGATCTATAAGGGAGATGTACCAACTTAATGTACATAATGAAGGGATAAGGTCATATTCATGTACATAGAGAAAGTAAAGGAAAACTCAAACGTCTATGCATAGAGAATACCAAAAGACAAATGTGGATATTCATAAACATAATTATTTATAACACTCCCCCTTGAATAT
The DNA here is from genome assembly GCA_003254925.1 of Chamaecrista fasciculata. Taxonomy (NCBI): domain Eukaryota; kingdom Viridiplantae; phylum Streptophyta; class Magnoliopsida; order Fabales; family Fabaceae; genus Chamaecrista; species Chamaecrista fasciculata. Next base: position 37,567 of record QANZ01036111.1, read on the forward strand.
CCACAATTTATTGATACGCATTACACGCTGCCTCGTTAAAAACCTTGTCAGGAAAACCCAGTGGGACAAAACCATGGCGAAGGGAAAAAAAGTACAGCGCATATCTCCCCCTCATCATAACATCACTAAGGATCTTTTAATTTCCGCATTCAAATCTGATGAACCAATTTCTCAAATGTTGCAATTGGCAATGCCTCCATAAATAAATTTGCTAAATTATCACTTGAGCGAAGTTGTTGAACTTCTATGTCTCCTTGCTTTTGATATCACAAGTAAATCTGCTAAATTCTCTTTTAGCTGAACTATACATGTCATATTATCTTCATACAATAAGGTTGACAGAGTTTCCTGCAAAAACAAATTACACATCTTCTGGATGTGTTGAATTAGTAGTCTCAACTAAACATATTATTGATTTGCTTTATGCATTGTCTCTGAAGATCAGATAATAAGCTAGCATCTACATCATCAAGGAATGGTGAACTAAATTTATTTAAATAAACCTTTATCTTTAAAATATTTTTCATTCCTTTTAATGAAGAACTATATCTCGCTAGCAAGTGTACTGAAAACAGTAATCCACTTATAATATGAAGATATGGTACTACAGGACCAAAGAATTGCATCTTCATTTGAGGTTAATAGGATACTTTATCACTTCAAATGATTTATCTAACCTGTCATGGTTACACCATTTCCATGCACCTTATCCATTTGAAAGTATCTCAATACACTTTTTACATAATATGAGTAATAATCTCACTATTATAATATACTTACTTAGTCAGTAAGATGAGACAAAATTTTATCTTTGCAAAATCTTTCTTGCAAAACTATCAATATTGTACTATGTTTTGAACTCTTCAAGAGTTCCAACAATAACAAATATACACAGTTTGATATCTTTCAAATAATATTTCTTGAGATAACTGTAGCACATATGTCCAAGTTTTTTTTCAAGCTCATGTAGGATTTTATTCATCTTTATTGAACAAGACATCTGACATGCTTTCTATAATCCTTCAGGGATTTGCGTATAAACTTCATTGTCCAATAAGCCATATGAATGGACTATAACCATAGTCATTATATGTATATCATAGTCATTATATGTATATCAAGTTTGTTCATACAATGCCAGACTACTAAAATATTTGAAGGGGGTCGCATCCATCTTCGGGATTGCGCATTCATCTTCAGAGAATATGTCTTTACATATTCAATGTGAGACCTTTGAGTTTATATCTTACGACTTTAGCCTTACATTTTCATTACGATTTTACTCATAAACTCATTTGTACCCCACTAACTTCACACTTTCAAATATTTGGACATCAAAGTCTTTTATAAATAGTCAGATCATATATTCAAAAATAATTGAATCCACCACGGGAGAATTAAACTCCTGAAAATAAATTTCTAGTCTTTGTTTCTCAAAAATTTCAATTCTCTTATTTCTTTTCGCACAAAGACTTATTTATATTTAACTGGTTGTACACCATCATGCTGATTGTACACCATCATGTCTCTGGACTTCAAGTCCAAAAATTTCCACATTTCTCGAGTGAGTTTTACTCATCTTGGATCCTTTCTTGTCAGTTTGGCCAATATTCACGTCGACATCCTTCGACGAATTATTATTCATGATCCTCAATTTCTTTATAATTTGTAATTTGTAGCGCTACATTATATGTAAATACTTTGTCGACAATATTTTCATATCGGTTCCATACTTTGGCAATAATAAACATATTGAGATCTCATTATTTTTTCACTTTCAGGTACTCGAATCTCTTCGGAGATTTTTCATTCATTATGCCTTCATATATTTCCTCGATTCGACCATTTTTTTTTTCATATGCTCCTTTTATTTTCGAGGATTCTTATCTCTGGAACCGATTAGTCCGTTCAGAGACTTCAATATATATTGGAGCATTTTCAGCTGGAAAATCTGTCTTTACCATTTCTATGGGTCAGAGAATGCATTTTGCAATTTATTTACAATATTCTTCAAATAAATTATTCTTTGAACTTCAAGTTCACATGAGGATCAAATGAATATAATAATCGTGCATTCCTTGTAATTCATTTTTCCATTCCAGCTATTTTCTTTCTCCCCCTAATGCTGAAAAATTAATTTCATTGACAAATCATGTCATGAACTATCTCCCTTCAAGAGTTTAAGATATTTAATAAGTGAGTGGGATCCATACCCAACTGATATTCTCAATTTTCGTTGGCGCCCATTTTGATTCACATGGTGGAGCAATATAAATCCAGCACCCAAAGAATTCTTAAATGAGAAATATTCGGCTCCTGACCCAAAGCCAATAGAATAGGGGAGAATTTACGATACGTTATTAATTTAATGCGTACAAGTGCTGCATCATATAAATTGATATGTTCTCATCAGGCATTTAATTATTCAACAAGACCATTTACCGTGTGGACATAAACAATATGATGTACCACATTTATCCCAACTACTATATAATAGTCTTTAAAGACGTGGGATATAAATTCACCAGCATTATAAAATTTTCTTAATGAAATAATCCAAAATTTGAGCTCAATCTTTTTACTTGAACAAAGTGGATCGACATGACCACAAGGTGGCACTTCAGGTCCACAATTTTTCTATGAACGCGTTCAAGAATTCCAAGGGATCCAATCCCAACTTTTGCTGGTAATGGTCTTAAAACCAATTTTCATTGAAAACATGCAACACAAGAATTCATTATATACAAGAAACCTTTGGTTCTTTAATAGACATTAATTTGAGTTCGCATTATTCGTGAACCGGGATGGTCTAATTGGTTATACAAAATTATAAACGTATCCTTTAAATTAATGAACTTCTGGTTCATTTCTCCTTTAAAATAACGAACCTCTGCTTCATTACAACATATGTCAATGAACTTCTGGTCCA
>QANZ01036151.1:0-61625 GCA_003254925.1 Chamaecrista fasciculata
GATTTGTAAAAAAAAAAGGTCATGTTTAAAGTTTCTTACCCTCTTAAAAGTACTCCAATTATGTTCATATCCAAAAGAATTACAAGTTAAGCTCAATACTTGACAAGTTAAGCTCAATATTCGAACAACAAACTTAGAGTTTTCAATTTTTAGGTGTTTAAAATAGAGCATTTTGGACCCTAAAAAAAAGTCCCCAAAAGCAACATTTAGGACCTTTTACTAAAAAAAAATTCAAAAAAAAAGGTAAGATCGGTGAAATCGTACGATCTTATGATCAAAATAGCGATCTTACCACGATCTTGCACAAAAACGATTTTGCATCCGATTTAACTAGATCTTGCCTTGCAAGATCGTAAGATCTTACGATCTTATGATCTAAATCTAGATCTTAACTACACTGATCAACACACGTTTAGATGCTCAGCAACAAAATGATTATGGTTTATTGAGATAAAAATGATGACAGCTGGTTTGGTATAAGAATTCCTGTCAAAATATCATTGTTCTTGTTGGCAACAATTTTTTTTCAATCACAATTTAGCAAACACTTATATTTTAAGTAGACTAGTTAACAATATATATTATTAATTTTTTTTTAAATAAAAATACTAGAATTGATAAAAAAAATCATAGATAATGAAATTAAAAAGAAACCTTTAATAAGACAATAATTAATAATATAATATGATCTGTAAAATGAAATTTTAGTCTTCTTGTTTCTCGAATGCCACTCTTACCACTTAGTCCTACCGTGTTAAAGATGATATAATATGTAGGCTTGAAACAATATAGACCATAATGACACAAAACTAAGAAACATCAATCAAACAGCTTTTTAGTCATCAATATTGCCATCCTTTACTTTCTGGACCAAAACAGGAGACTGCCATTTAACAGTAGTTCAAACATAAATATAACTAACTTCAAATCTCATCCTTACCACCTGATCCTCAAATATTGATCATCTTGATAATTGGCTTCTCCAGATTTTCACATGCAAGGAGAGTTGGAGATAGAGTCTCATCCTAAGCAACTTATATCTATTAATTGAACTTGCATTGCATACCTGTTAACTAGTAAAAATCTTCCATAAATGCTCCAATCATCATCATTCTCTCATGCAATTTACTGACCACTATGAGGAATACTCTTGTTTTATCGCTTTAGTTAAATTTCTTTTACTTGAGTAAAATAAAGAAGAGGGATATAATTAAGGAGAAGATATCATCCTAAACCAAGAAACTAAAATGAATGAGTCCAATAACCAAACTTAGTTGGCTTAATAGTCGAGCTCACTAGGTCGCTTAAGTAAGATCGGGGGTCGAATCCCGCCTTGTGTATGTAGTAACCAATTGGCCAGTAACAAACCCTTAAATGAAGCATCGATCCGCGGAGGATTAGTCCTTGACCTATCGGGCTGGGCCTTGGGAAACCAAAAAAATGAATAAGTCCAATACGCTTAACAATGCAACAAAAAAATCCAACCTCATTAGATAGGGAAAGTACCCTGAAGAGATAATGCAAACAGGTAATTGGCATAGAAAAGCCCTTCAAGATGTATGAACTTCAATGCACCAAAGAGCAACATATATTGCACAACACCTCGAGGTTGTGTCAAATCATTACTCAAGATTTGCAGCAGATAGTGATTCTTTATTCACTAGATTCATTAATAAAACTCCATCTCACATATTTTAGCATCAACACCACACAAATAGACCTCAATTTATTTGCTAGATTTAAAATGTTTACAAGACCTTGTCTACATAAATTTAAGACATCCTAACAAATAGTAATAATTTATGACTATCATCGCCTTCCCTAAAATTACATTCATACTTCTAGGAAGTAATTAACTTACAGTTGCCATCGTAGCACTATTTATGCACAAATCGAAGCAACATATATAATTCTGGATTAAATTTTAAACAGAAATTTCAGGCCCAAAAGAAAATAAAACTACAAATGAGCTTAACAAGGGGCCCTTTAAAAGAGAGGGATATGAAAATAAAACTGAATGAAGTGCGTCAAGTGACCCAGAAATTTCAAAAATATTCAGAAAATTATAATAAAGGCTGCATTAACATCTAATCTACTGCATTAAAATACTTAAGTTAAATAGAAATATTAAGCAGTAGCTATTTAATGTTCAATTTGTCAATATTGCTTTATGAAAATTGATAACATGAGAGGGGGAAGATTAACAAAAGAGTAAACTAACAGTTTGGCCCCTAAAAGATTGTCGAGCTGACAACTCAGTCCATGAAAGATTAAATTGTACAATTTAGTCTCTGAAAGATCAACATAGTATACTAATTAGTTTTTTTTATAGACTAAATAGTATATCGTTTTAATCTTTTAGGGACTAAAAACTATACCGTTTTGATCTTTCAAGGACTAAACTGTACATTTCAATCTTTCAGGAACCAAACTGTTAGTTTACTCTTGTTTTTTGCCAAAGTGTAATTTTAATCTCATAACTTTGCTCAGGTCTTAATTTAGTTTCATAATATTTTTTTGGCTTAAATGCACTTTTGGTCCCATAATTATGACAAAGGTTTCATTTTGGTCCCATAACTTTTTTTGTTGCAATTTTGGTCCCATAACTATGACAAAGGTTTCATTTTGGTCCTATAACTTTTTTTCGTTGCAATTTTGGTCTCATAACTTCTCAAAAGGTTCCACCGTTAGTCCCTTGGTGAATTCCATCCATATTTAGCCGTTAAGTATGACGTGGCATAGTGACTAGGATCATGATGTGGCAAAATAAGATGAAGTGGACTGAAATAGGATCTATATGCAACATATTAAAACTTATTTATACCCAAACACCATATATACAAAAAGTGGTACTGACAGGGACCAATCTGGTGGGGAAGAAGAGACTTCAAGCAGAAGGCACCGACGAAGTCGATGGGATCCTCAGCTAGAGTCGAACGACCAAAGCGGCGGCGACGACAAATCGGGAAGCAGAACGAGGAAGAGGAAGTCCCGTTGGGCTGACGAGGAAGAGGAAGTACCACTCTTTGTATATATTGTGGTTGGGTATAGATAAGTTTTAATATGTTGCATATAGATCCTATTTCAGTCCATTTCATCTTATTTTGCCACATCATGATCCTAGTCACCATGCCACGTCATACTTAACGGCTAAATATGGATAGAATTCACTAAGGGACTAACGGTGGAACCTTTTGAGAAGTTATGAGACCAAAATTGCAACAAAAAAAGTTATGAGACCAAAATGAAACCTTTGTCATAATTATGGGACCAAAATTGCAACAAAAAAAGTTATGGGACCAAAATGAAACCTTTGTCATAGTTATGGGACCAAAAGTGCACTTAAGCCTATTTTTTTTTGTTGCACTTTTCTTTTGCTCATGTTGCACTTTGAATTAGCCTCATATTTTTGCAAAAAATTTCACATTATGAGACTACCAATGAACTTTTTACAAAGATATGAGACCAAATCTGCAACAGAAAAAGATATAAGGCCATATGGGAGCAATTTCACATTTAACCAAAAGATATGGAAATAAAAATGTAACAAAAGAAAATATGTGACTAAATTGAGACGGAAAGTATGAAACAGATAACACATGAAACTACTGACTAGAACGTGAGATTTCCAAAAAAAAAAATATTTTTCGTTTCATGGGAGAGCCAGAAACATTAATGGCATTAGAATTGGAGAGTGGATTATGTTTGAAAGTGAATGTCATTCTTTGCTACAATCTCAGCCACTGAAGTACTTGAAGTTGTGAGGCCAAAAAAAAAAAGATATATAACTATTTCTGACAAGATAAATACGAAATTATTCACAGGTAAGCAAATCACCTGGGCCATCATATTCAACATAACAGAAATCAATGTTTCAAACTAACAATAAATCCTTTAGAAACCAATTCATCACCTGGCCAACTTGTTTTCAAACATGTTTTCAAACAGATTCACATTATTTTTCATAACCCCACCACCCCATTCGCTCAACCATTTCCAAGAAAACATCTTGCAGAGGAAATGAAGTGTGGGGAAGCCTGCACTGGTGTTTTGTTATACATGAAACAAAAATGATTGAAAAAGAAACACATAATTTAACCAGCCATTGGGTGGTTATAGATATACTCAATAGCAAGATTACATGAGTCAATCTTATCAGCTTCCTTGTCTGGGATCTCCAGCTTGAACTCCTCTTCTAGAGCCATTACAATCTCTACATTGTCCAAGCTATCCAAACCCAAATCCTTCTGGAAATGTGCATCGGGAGTCACCTGCACGGTAAAATCAGAATATTCAAGAAATTAAAGCAAAATGGAAATATGGGTAGACACTTTCAACAGGCAAGAATGAGCAGGAAAAGTAAATTAAAGTGGACAGCACCTGCAGAATTCCTGATTATATAGATCAATAAAGAGTCCAAAAGACAAATATAGAATGGAAGATGGAAGTTTAACCCCAGCAGACTGCATTTTACTTTGAGGTTCAAGAGAAGCATTCGAATCTTTTTGACAGAAAAGGAATTCATTGATGAAAAAAGAAAGTAATACATCAATTATAACCCTTCCATAAGTAAAAAGATACTAAACAAGCATCAGCTCAAAAGTTTTTGATCCATTTGCAAATGTACAAGTGCCCTTGCAAAAATCATTTGCTCAAACCAATGATTCTTTCACAAAGAAAACTTTGACAGAAGAAATTTTGGGTTTAAATCTTGGCATTCCATCCTATCCACAGACACTACAAGCTTGTGAACACAACAATCTGCCAAACTACATTTTACTCATCACTCACAACCCTGGAACTCAATAGTTCAAGAAAAAAGGTGTCCGTTGGACCCCTCAATAAAATGATGGAAGAAATCAAATCTTAACGGTTCATTACAACCACATGTAGTCAGGCACCAGTGAGAAAATTCATGATAATATTAAATAACTATGAGATATTGAATTGAAACTACTTAAAGCACCAGTATTCAGACTTCCAACTCTTAACACCTAATGGCCTTAAAAAACAAGTTTGAAAGTCACTAAAAAGCAAGGCCTTTGATGATGCTCAGGTGATATTCAGGATAGTCAAAAGAAAACACATTTTCAACGAGCTCCTTCCCTTTTCATTTTCAAAATCAAAGAGGTGCTTTCCCTCCTGGAGAATGCTTCTAAAAGCTTTTTAAGGTCGTAATAGTCCATATTTAACCATCTATATCACGCGCTAACAGCATTTTTCCGCATTGAAACTTGTAATAATACAAAATTTTGTGATCTTAGATATTTTTAATGATTTTACAATAATTGTACCAAGTTTCTAAACCATATACAATTTCATTCAGATAGATATTAGTCTTAAAAGATTTACAGCATCTTTTATCGTAAATTGATTAAAGGAAATTTCATATGTCCTTCAACATCAGCTTTTTCAGAGCACTGACAGCACTGAAGCTTCCGAAATTATACACAATAACAAAATAGAGCTGGAGTATTAACAATAGCACATCAAAACTTTTTCTCTGTATACTATAACGCAACATGACTTAATGCTGACTTAAGTTATAAAATCAACCTAATGCATAGCCTAGGATTTAATAATTGCATTCTTGTCCGCTGGATTCCAAGCTTACAACTAATTGTTATTTATACAGTACTTAAGACTCTTTTATTATTATAAGAAAGGCATACTCCTAAGACAGCAATAGAAACAGGGAGATAATGAATGAAATTGTAAGTGCAAGAGGGTGTATGAGGCGAAAAAAGGCCCTGAAAGACACAAGAGTCATCAATGTTGTAGATTTTACTTTCTCCACAGTCCACTTAGGGACTGTGTATTGTGTAAGACATAAGCAAGCTGATAAGAAGGGTTTAAACAATTTCAGTTTTTGCGGGAAAAAAAATGTCAGAAAGAGTTTGCCTCATTTGAGGATGAGTATGAGTATGACATGGCAAAGTTCCCAATTAAAACCCTAAAAGCAGCAAAGCCCAACATTTTAGCATGCACCACAAGACACACTAAAGAAGCAATAGTTCATTTCTCCCAGAAATGATCACTGGCTAGTAGCTACAGTCAACAGGTGTGAGTCAGCAAAAGTTCCCAAATATTACAAAAGGATCTCAAACAGAAATGCTTATGCCATAATACTATATTAACCTCAATGAACGAAAAAACTCCAGCACATTAAATTAAGAGCAAACTTACTTTTTAGTCTCTGAATTTGTCTCAAAAAATTGCAATTTAGTCCCAGAATGTTGGTAATACACTTTTGGTCTATAATTATTTTTACAAACTTTAACAATTTAATCCCTAAAACATTATGTGTGGAGCTAAATAGTTGATGTTTATAAAAAAAAATAAAGGACCAAAAAGTAAATTTTCAATATCTAAACAGACTAAATCATAGTTTTGGGACAAAACTAAGACTAAAAAATTGGTTTTCTCTCAAATTGAAGTCTCAACTTTAAGAGGAAAGCAAGGCTAGAAGGAGAGGCTTAAGACAGCATAAGAACCAAAATGTTAAAAAAACAAGCTACTAGGGAGGCATTATACTAAACCGTAACAGAAATAAATTGAAGACCTAACCCCCAATTACAAGTGAAGAAACACAGAAAAGATTCACCTTTTTAAGCAATTGAGCGGCGACCCTAGATTTGTTTGTTAGCAAATTTCAAAGAGAACTACATTCTTCCAAGGTTACATCTAGTCTCTAAAACGAAACAGTCATCTAATTGTTCTCAATCGATTCTCTCAAATAAACAAATTTTCACCTCAGATCTCTCCATTAAACCTTTCAAATAATTTCATCCAGGAGTTTCCAATGCGACCAAACAGACACTACCCACAAAAACAAAATCGAGAGTAAAAGGGAAGAAAGCGAGACCTGGGAAGGATCGAGTTTGGGGAAATCTTTGACAACATTGAGGACTCTGTGGATGACCTCATCTTTGGTGAGATGATCGTCATGAGAGGACATGGAGCGGAGGAAGAAGCCATTCAAAGGCTGCAATTTTTGGATTTGCACAGGCACGCGGACATGGCGGAGTATGGCTGCTCTTAAAGCCATTGATGTAAACTGCAATTTCGAGAAAGAGAATACAAGTGAGACTACTCTCGTTGCTTCTTATGTATCTCGACCCTTTCTACTTCTTCTTATTCTGGATCATCGCCAAAGCAAAGCAAGGGCTTTTAGAGAGAAAGAAGGTCACGAACTACTCACAAATCGATCCCTCTAATATAAAAAAAGGGCAAAAATATTAATTTTGTCTCCAAACTTTATACAAACTGTCAATTCCGTCCCCAATATTTCACATTTTGGTTAATTTTATCATTTGTTCAGTTGTTCTCACTTTAGCCAAATATTAATGATAAAATCTATGTGACTAATGATATATAATGTATAATTGGCAAAAAAAAAAAGATATATAATGTGTATAATCGATAGAAAAAAAACTCAAATCTTAACTCATATTGAAAAACAAGATGTGGTCTGTCATTAATTTATCGAAAAAAGTTAGTTAAAGAATAAAATTGACCAAAATGTAAAAAATTAAGGACGAAATTGACAGCAAAAAAAAAGATTGAGGACGAAATTTACAGTTGGCGTAAAGTATGGGGACAAAATTAGTACTTTTGCCCATAAAGAAAAAACTTGTGTTAAAAAAATGTTTTTTGTTAACAAAATTACAAAATGATAATTTTTTTGCATTGGAGCTGAAACAAATAATAAGCAAACTTATTTGTCCTAATTTAATTTTTGAATGAGAAAAATAATTTTTTAATAACTAACTATTTAGTATTTGTAATCTCATAAATAATATTTCAAAGGTTTAATAGGTAAAATTTAGGGTAAATTACACTTTGGTACCCTGTTCTATAGATCGATTTCACTTTGGTACCATGTCCTTTCAAAAGTGACACTTTAATACCTTGCTCTTTGCACCGTCAACATTTTGGTATCATGCTCTTTGCTTATTTTTGCATTGGAGCTAAAACATTTAATAAGCAAACTTATTTGTCCTAATTTAATTTTTGAATGAGAAAATTAATTTTTTAATGACTAACTATTTAGTATTTTTAGTCTCATAAATAATATTTCAAAGGTTAAATAGTTAAAATTTAGGGTAAACTACACTTTGGTACCCTGTTCTATAGATCAATTTCACTTTGGTACCATGTTCTTTCAAAAGTGACACTTTGGTACCTTGCTCTTTGCACCGTTAACATTTTGGTACCTTGTTGTTTCAAAAGTGACATTTTGGTACCCTGTTTTTTGCATCGTTAACACTTTGGTACCTTGTTCTATCATCGATTTCACTTTGGTACCTTGTTCTTTCACGATTTGTTATCCTATTCTATCTTTTTTAGGATACCGAAGTATTAACGGTGTGAAGAACAGGGTACCAAAGTGTCACTTTTGAAAGAACAGTGTACCAAAGTGAAATTGGTCCATTTTTCAGGGAACCAAAGTGTACCCTATTTATAATTATATTTTTAATATGGTAAAGTAAAATCTTCATTTTAAGATTCTAATTCATGACAACAAATATATTTTCTCAAGCATGATTCTCCACCTAAAAGTATTATTTCTAGTTCATAAAGTGGATTATTAGCTTCACTTGATTGCCCATATAATGAAAGTGTATCTCTTTTGGAATTATTTTTGGATTGGATAAAGTGCATCAATATTTTTTGGTATTCAAAGGGGCTAAAGCCCAAAGCTACACAACAACCCACTTAGGGAACCAAGTCCCAGCCAAATCAGCAACAACAAGGTGCACACATCCACTAGGAGGACAATGAAACAAAGGAAATGACTTAAACCTAACAGCCCAACTAGCAAGCCAATCAACAACAAAATTAACTTTCTTATATACATGAGTTATCCTAACATTTCAGTTCCTTTGCAGAAAATTCCTGGCCTCATTTTAACTGTCTCCACATCAACTTTGGAGTCCATCTCAACCTAGACTTTCTTGAAACCCAAGTCTCAAGCAATCTTTAAACCTTTAACCAGACCCCAAAACTCAGCCATAACAGAATTGCACGAGCCTAGAAATTTACTGAAACCAGAAATCCAAGTCCCAACAGCATCCCTCAACACACCACCACAGACACTCAAACTGGCCTGCAAACTAAGGGTCTGTTTGATTTTATTCTCTGATAATAAATTTTTGTTTTTTAAAAACAAAAAATCAAAAAGGTTTGTTTGATAATCTATTTTTTTATATTTGATTTTTAAAACAAAAAAAATTGAAACATGTTTTTAAAACACAAAAATAAAGAACTATTAAAACTTGTTTTGAACTCAGTTTTTATAAAATAAGCGGTGATCGATATATCTGTAATATTTTACAAGTATTTCCTTTATTCAGATTTAGGATTAAATTGCCTTCATGTTTCAGATTTTGAACTGATGTGAGATTTCCACCTTTTTCAGTTTTTCAAAATTATGTTTTGACCCTAAATTTTTTTGTAATTTTTATTTTAGTCATCAAATATCATGATCCATGGACTTTTTTTGTAAATTTTGAAAATATTTGAGACATTTTGTAATTTTTGCAAAAATTTGTAAAGTTCATCTTCTACTCTAATAAAATGAGTTTACCAAACATAATTTTTTTTTTTTTTTTTGTTTCTGAAAACTTGGTTTCAAAAGTTATTTTTAAAAAACAAAATCAAAGAGGCCCTAATGATCTCATCAATTCTCATACAAACCTGCAGATACAAATTTCCATTCACAAGGGAACCTGGATTGAGAATACTATCATTTCTCCTCTTCCACAAAACCCAGGAAGCAACACCAAAAACAATTCTCAAGTCGTAGCCTCTCCTAACACCCCAATCATTAGAAAGATTCTTGAGCATCCAAAATCTACAATCACACTCAAAGAAATCGTCCCAATAACAAGGTTTCACAAGCCTCTTCCACAGATCCTTGGCTTCAACATAGTCCCTAACAGCATGCACACAAGACTCCAACCCCACCATACATCTGAAACACAAACCACTAGAACAAATACCCCTCTCCATTCTCATATCATTAGTAAACAACCTCCCCTTAGCAAGCATCTAAAGGAAAGATATAATTCTCTAAGGGCCAGGCCATTTTCAGATCTTCTTCCAAACACTCCCCCTAGAGATATTACCCAATTTGAATCATCTATAGTACTTTGTCAGTGGGACATACTTTCTCTCTTTACTTGTTCCTTTCTCTCTCTGCACTTCACCTATAGTACACTATAGAAGATCCAAATTGTTATTCCACCCCAATATATCATTATAGGCGGACTTCACAGAAAAGCTGCCATTCACAGACAATCTCCAAATAGGCTTGTCATCAAGATCACCACTAGGGGGCTTCATAGCACTGATCCTGTCACATATATCACTAGGAAGCATATTCCTCATCTCATTGATACGCCACTGCCCAAATTCATCAACCCAGTCCCCAACCAAGTCATTCTGGATATTGTGCACATCAAAAGTGTATCTATTTTGAATAATATAATGTGAATTTTTTCGGACGGTAAAAAATACAAGGCATAATTTGTGAGGTCATTTTGAACTACACAAATATCATTAGTTACATAGATTCTATCATTAATATTTGGCTAAAGTGAGAACAAACGATAAAATTAACCAAAATGTGAAATATTGGGGACGGAATTGATAGTAAAAAAAATTGGAGACGAAATTGACAGTTTGTATAAAGTTTGGGGACAAAATTAATATTTTTGTCTTTTTTTTATTAGAGAGATCAACATTTCTCTCTAAAAGCCCTTGCTTTCCCTCTAAAATGAGGCCAGGAATTTTCTGCAAAGGAACTGCAATGTTAGGATTACTCATGTATATAAGAAAGCTAATTTTGTTATTGATTGGCTTGCTAGTTGGGTTGTTAGGTATAAGCATAGTTTGAAGAACCGGATCGGACCGGCCGGTTCAAACCGGAAACCGCCGAACTGGCCAGTGAGCCGGTCTGGTTCACCTATTTAGACCGTTTTGCAATCAACCCGCTTTCAAACCGGTTTGAACCGTCGGTTTTTTGCTGACTCGGGTAACCCGGAAGTGAACCGCCTTCACTGAACCGGACATGTACTGGAATTTTGACAAAATTGTTGCAGTCAGGATTCAAACCCAGTACCCAATGCATATTTGGGAAGGGAAATACCACTGCACCAGCACATGTGTTTGTTAACATAATGCATTCTAAATAATTTATTGTAATTCTTTTGGGAAGTGGGAATCATTAAATTAAATTAGCTATTATATGTTTTTCAATTTGTAGCTTGTTTAATACAATTATTTTTTAGTTTCAAGACTTGTTTGATGTGGTTATGTTTTAAATTTAAGTTTTATGTAGTGTGACTTAAATATTTACCACTTATTATATGTGATGGACCTATGGTTATGTTTAAATTTTACTTTATATTTAAATTATTGTAAGATATTGTATATTTGATGAATATGTATATTTGAAAATGTATTTTTTAAGTAAACTGGCTTAACCGGTTGAACTAGTGACCCAGCAGTTGAATCATTGAACTAGTGACCCAAGCCCTTTGCCGAATCAATTGCCGATCCGGTTTTTTGCACTATGGGTATAAGTCATTTTCTTTGTTTCATTGTCCTCCTAGTGGATGTAGGCACCTTGTTGTTGCTGATTTGGCTGGGACTTGGTCCCTAAGTGGGTTGTTGTGTAGCTTTGGGCCTCAGCCCCTTTGAATACCAAGAAATATAGATACACTATTCAATCCAAAAATAATTCCAAAAGAGATACACTTTCATTATATGGGTAATCAAGTGAAGCTAATAATCCACTTTATGAACTAGAAATAATACTTTTAGGTGGAGAATCATGCTTGAGAAAATATATTTTTTGTCATGAATTTATCTTAAAATGAAGATTTTACTTTAACATATTAAAAATATAATTATAAACTTTGGGGTAAATTACACTTTGGTACTTTATTCTATGGACCGATTTCACTTTGGTACCCTGTTATTTCAAAAGTGACACTTTGGTACCATGTTCTTTGCACCGTTAATACTTTGGTATCCTAAAAAAGATAAAATAGGATAACAAATCGTGAAAGAACAGAGTACCAAAGTGAAATTAGTTCATAGAACAAGGTACTAAGTGTTAACGATGCAAAAAACAGGCTACCAAAATGTCACATTTGAAACAACAAGGTACCAAACTGTTAACGGTGCAAAAAGCAAGGTACCAAAGTATCACTTTTAAAAGAACATGATACCAAAGTAAAATCAATCTATAGAACAAGGTACCAAAGTGTAATTTACCCTAAATTTTAACTATTTAACCTTTGAAATATTATTTATGAGACTAAAAATACTAAATAGTTAGTCATTAAAAAATTATTTTTCTCATTCAAAAATTAAATTAGGACAAATAAGTTTGCTTATTATTTGTTTAAGCTCCAATGCAAAAAAAATATCACTTTGTAATTTTGTTAACAAAAAACATTTTTTTAACACAAGTTTTTTCTTTATGGGCAAAAGTATTAATTTTGTCCCCAAATTTTACGCCAACTGTTAATGCCGTCCTCAATGTTTTACATTTTGGTCAATTTTATTCTTTAACTAACTTTTTTCAATAAATTAACAACAGACTGCATCTTGTTTTTCAATCTGAGTTAATATTTGAGTTTCTTTTTTTATCGATTATACATTATATATCATTAGTCACATAGATTCTATCATTAATATTTGGTTAAAGTGAGAACAAATGATAAAATTAACGAAAATGTGAAATATTGGAGACAAAATTGACAGTAAAAATAATTGGAGAGGAAATTGACACTTCACACTTTGCATAAAGTTTGAAGAAAATAAAATATTTTTGCCATTTTTTTATTAGAGGGATCAACATTTCTCTCTAAAAGCCCTTGCTTTGCTTTGGCGATGATCCAGAATAAGAAGAAGCAACGAGAGTAGTCTCACTTGTATTCTCTTTCTCGAAATTGCAGTTTACATCAATGGCTTTAAGAGCAGCCATACTCCGCCATGTCCGCGTGCCTGTGCAAATCCAAAAATTGCAGCCTTTGAATGGCTTCTTCCTCCGCTCCATGTCCTCTCATGACGATCATCTCACCAAAGATGAGGTCATCCACAGAGTCCTCAATGTTGTCAAAGATTTCCCCAAACTCGATCCTTCCCAGGTCTCGCTTTCTTCCCTTTTACTCTCGATTTTGTTTTTGTGGGTAGAGTCTGTTTGGTAGCATTGGAAACTCCTGGATGAAATTATTTGAAAGGTTTAATGGAGAGATCTGAGGTGAAAATTTGTTTATTTGAGAGAATCGATTGAGAACAATTAGATGACTGTTTCGTTTTAGAGACTAGATGTAACCTTGGAAGAATGTAGTTCTCTTTGAAATTTGCTAACAAACAAATCTAGGGTCGCCGCTCAATTGCTTAAAAAGGTGAATCTTTTCTGTGTTTCTTCACTTGTAATTGGGGGTTAGGTCTTCAATTTATTTCTGTTACGGTTTAGTATAATGCCTCCCTAGTAGCTTGTTTTTTTTAACATTTTGGTTCATATGCTGTCTTAAGCCTCTTCTTAGCTTCTAGCCTTGCTTTCCACTTGAAGTTGAGACTTCAATTTGAGAGAAAACCAATTTTTTCTTCATTCATTGAGGTTAATATAGTACTATGTCATAAGCATTTCTGTTTGAGATTTTTTGTAATATTTGGGAACTTTTGCTGACTCACACCTGTTGACTGTAGCTACTAGCCAGTGATCATTTCTGGGAGAAATGAACTATTGCTTCTTTAGTGTGTCTTGTGGTGCATGCTAAAATGTTGGGCTTTGCTGCTTTTTAGGGTTTTAATTGGGAACTTTGCCATGTCATACTCATCCTCAAATGAGGCAAACTCTTTCTGACTTTTTTTTTTTTTTTCGCAAAAACTGAAATTGTTTAAACCCTTCTTATCAGCTTGCTTATGTCTTACACAATACACAGTCCCTAAGTGGACTGTGGAGAAAGTAAAATCTACAACATTGATGACTCTTGTGTCTTTCAGGGCCTTTTTTCGCCTCATACACCCTCTTGCACTTATAATTTTATTCATTATCTCCCTGTTTCTTTTGCTGTCTTAGGAGTATGCCTTTCTTAGGAGTATGCACTTACAATTTCATTCAACGGTTGATTCTACAAATAACCATTACAATCCCGACAACGAACGCTGCGTTCTCGAAAAGCTTTCCGAGCTTTTCCCGATATCTCGCAACACCGCGAGTCTAACCCTTTTGAATCACCGAAAATCAGAGGAAACCCTGCTGGAAGATGGTGAATCTGGAAAAGAAATAAAGTCTACAGTCGATGGGTTTTTGTTGCCTGAAGAGAAATTGCGAGGAGTTTTTCTTCAGAAGTTAAAGGGTAAGTTTGCAGTTGAGTGTGCTTTATCCAATGTTGGTGTTGATATGAATGTTGAAGTTCTTGACAGGGTAGTGAGCTCAGGGAATCTGAGTGGTGAAGCTATGGTTACTTTTTTCAATTGGGCGGTTAAACAGCCTATGGTACCCAATGACATTGATAGCTACCGAGTAATTATCAAGGCTTTAGGAAGAAGGAAGTTCTTTAAGTTTATGATGGAATTGTTGTATAACATGAAGATAGAAGGCATAGGACCTGATTTAACAGTGTTATCCATTGTAATTGATAGCTTTGTCAGGGCTGGCTTTGTGTCTAAAGCAATTCAAATATTTGGGAATTTGGATGATTTTGGGTTGGAACGTGATACTGAGGCTTTAAATGTGCTTTTGTTGTGTCTTTGTCGTAGATCTCATGTGGGTGCTGCATCTTCTGTTTTCCATTCAACAAAAGGGAAGATAGCTTTCAATAATACAACCTACAATGTTATTGCTGGTGGTTGGTCTAAATTTGGTAGAGTAAATGAGCTTGAGAGAGTTATGGAAGCAATGGAAGCTGATGGGTTTACTCCTGATTGCACAACTTTCAATTATCTTCTCGAGGGTTTGGGGAGAGCAGGTCGATTGGATGATGCTGTTGAGATTTTCCAAGGCATGAAGGAGAGAAATTGCCAACCAGAAACTGGCACCTATAATGCAATGATTTTCAATTTTTTGTCTGTTGGAGATTTTGATGAGTGCATGAAGTATTATAAGGTTATGTTGAGTGATAACTGTGAACCCAATGTAGATACATTTACCAGAATAATTACTGCTTTTCTTAAATCTAGAAAAGTGGCAGATGCACTTCTGATGTTTGATGAGATGTTAAGTCGAGGTGTTGTTCCTTCTACGAGCACTATAACATCCTTCATGAAATATTTATGTAGCTACGGTCCTCCTTATGCTGCGCTGATGATTTACCAGAAGGCGAGAAAAGCAGGGTGTGTGATATCAATGGATGCTTATAAACTACTGCTTATGCGCCTGTCAAAGTTTGGTAAATGTGGAATGATGTTAAATATTTGGGACGAGATGCAAAAATGTGGGCATACTTCAGATAGGCAGGTTTATGAGTATATCATCACTGGTCTTTGCAACATAGGACAGCTTGAAAATGCTGTTCTTGTTATGGAAGAGTATTTGCGGAAAGGGTTCTGTCCGAGCAGGCTTGTATATAGTAAATTGAGTAATAAGTTGCTTGCTTCAAATAAAGTTGATAGAGCTTACAATCTCTTTTTGAAGATCAAAGGTGCACGTTCCCGAGAAAATACAAGAAAATATTGGCGTGCTAATGGTTGGCACTTCTGAATTGGCTTGTTCTTTGGCAGCTGGGGCAATGCAGTCTCTGGTTTGCTTCAACCATGCTGGTCTTTGGCTTCCCTCTTGGAAACGCGATTGATCTAGTATGTCTTTACATTGAATTTTCCATTAATCCAATACAATATATGCTTTATATAGTTTGTTCCTGTTGATGCGCTGCTGCATAGCATTAATCATTCATACATATTGTCACAGGGCTCAGTTTTTTGGCAATTTTAAATGCTAGTATTGCATCAGGAAGTACTTCTCTCTTTTTATGGAACATTATCCTAACGTCATGTTTTATTTCTATTTTCAATGCGGGGAATTCATAGAAGGAAGTTGAAGGAATACATGCAGATTGTTTTGTGATGGATTCTTTTTCTGAGATAGTTAATTTCTCTAATCAAAGAGCTTAGGCAGTTTTTCATGGTCCAACTTATTTAAATTATCTTTCATCCATTTCTTCCTCATTCTAAATTGACTGGGGAATTAAACTAAGATTGAGAAGAACTAAGCTAAAAGGAAAGCAAATATTAAATAAAAAGGCAAATCAGACTGGTTATCAGATTTTTGAGGTGTTGTGCAATGTGACCCTTTTAGCGGCAAAGAAATTGTGAAACTGCTATACATTTTGCATTTTAGAAAATGTTACAGATTTCACAAAAATTTTAAGTAACTGAAAATTCATCTGTGCATATTTGATGTGTCACTGATACTATTTCTTGGGAGATGATAATATTTATAATCCATGAAGGAATTTGTATTCTTCCCGATGCATGCTTTTGTTGATTGACTTGCATGAGTTTCTCAATTGTTCCATTCTTTCGTGATTTTTGTTAGTATGATGTTTTGGATAGTCTCAGGTAACATGCTTCCTGTTATTCTTCCTTTTGAAAAAGAAAACTCTTCAATTCTGTCTTCGGACATAATATTGAGTGAAAGAATCTTACATTTATATATATTGTTTGTATTAATTGAACCACTAGTCCTGATATCAAATGGTTTTCGTAAAGTATGCTGGAGATTGTGTTCTATGGTTATAAAACTTCTCATATGTTTTACGAAATTATTGTCTCTCCATACACAATAAAAAATGTCATTCATTCTATCAGTGTCTTCTACCTAACTCATTCTTAAATATTTCGCAGGTCTTCTTAAATTCACAAGATAGAAAGTCCAACAATGAAAAGGCTTTGAAATGAATGAACTTGGATACAACTGCAAATTTAGAATATCATGGGGATGAAGTATGAATTTAGTGATGAATAGTTCTACTGGACATGTATAGAATATAACTCACTGAAAATTTGGTGATGAGCTTCATTCTAAAGAGGCTGGTGGTCCATTGGACTTTGGAGGATATTGACATATTGAAACCAAACTGATGAACCCTAATTTGTGAGGTCATTTTGAACTACACAAATATCATAAATGATTAGTTGTGTCGGTGTGTATATAGGTTTGCAAAGAAATACAAGGCATAATTTCTGGTATGATGATACCATGTGAAATGGTTCTTCTAAAGGAGTTTATAGGATAATGGCCTTATCCAATGGGGTTGGTGATATGTACAAAGAAATGTGTGAACTTAGTAGTAGAAACTCGGAGAGACAGACAGAGAGGGGATGAGAAGTAGGTCCCTTGTTTTTGCCTCATTTTAAAATTTCATTTCATTCCTATTTCATTCCATTCCATTTTTCATTTCATTATATTATCATACCCCTAATCATACACATATAAATTACTTATACTCTAATGCAAATATTATTATTATTATTATTATTATATATATATATTTGAGATATATATTATATTAATTAAATTAAAGAAAAATTATTTTAGTCCCTAAAATTATACTAATTCAACAAGTTAATTAAGGGTATTCAAAATCGAACTAAACCAAACCAAATTGAACCGAAGCAAAAATCGAACTAAACCGATCAATAAGCATTAAAATTTGATGGTTTGGTTCGGTTAACAATTTAGACATATAATTAACCGAACCGACCACTAGCATTTTATATATAGTTTTTTTTAACTTATATTATGTTATATGTAATTACATTTAATAAAAAAAAATATTAATTTTTCTATCATCATTTGATTTTACCATAAAAACTTTTTACTTTAGAAAACGATTAATTACTATTCTTCGTTATACAATTTTATCCTCTCAAAACTCTAAAGGGTTGCTTGGTTTAAGAAAATCTTTCATTTTTCATTTTCTGTTTCCATTTATGGAATTCTATTTTCATTTCTAAATTTTCAATATTTAAGAAACATGTTTGTTTTATAAAGTTAAATAATCGTTTTCATTCATATTTAAATTATGTTAACTTGAATAACGCTAATTTTTATATGTTTTTAAGCTTGATTATAATTAAATGATGATATTAACATGATTAAAGAGTTTACTTTTGTATAATGTTGCAAAATATCATAAGTTTGTTTTTGGAAATACTGGAAACGTCTTTTTGACGTTTCCTGTTTTCGGCCTGTTTTAGGAAATGTTTCCAGAAAACATTTCCAAAAAAATTGTACAAAATACGTTTTCAGTCATATTTCCTATTTTCGGTGAAAATGGAAAAAGAAAACAAGGCAACCAATTAGACCCTTAGGGCAACTTGTTTGTCATTTTTTTATCTATTCTATAAAGTAGACTTACTATTCCAAAACACTATTTTTCTTCTTTCTAATTTTATGATTAATTAATAAAAATAACTAATAAGCTTCTTAACCGCTCAAACCGCCTATTTATTGGTTTGATTTGGTTTGGTTAAAAAAAATATTTTCAACCGCGTAGTTAAGAAAACATATATAAAGATTTTTTTAAGTGTATTATAAAGTCTTTTCGTCCTCATAACTACACAATTTAAAAGAAACTATTTATTTTTAAAGGTAATATTCAATGTTATTAAAATCGGACCAGAGAGTGACCCGATCAGACCTTCGAGTCACGGGTTGATTAGTTCAATCAGTTGGATGACAGTTAAATCAGATGACATCATAAATATATAAAAAAAATAAATATTCATTATTTTAAATATAAATATAAATATAAATATTATTGATAAAATATAACTATAAAATTTATATAACAGTAAGATATACTTGTGAATCCATAATTTTATTGTCTACACAAATAAAATATAAAAAAGTCAAAATATGAAAAATAATTAGGTTAGTAAAATTAAAAGTGAAAAAAATGAGTTTTTTTAATAAGTTTACAATATTTTATATTGGGTTTCATATTATTTTTTTACATTTGGTCCACAAAATCAACCCAAAAAAATGATTTTTCCATTGAAAATAGTGATCGTTTGATTTTCTAAAAATCGCTCTAGGGCACGAGTCAAAGCCGGGTCAATTTGATTCAAAGCGGTCCAACCTCCTTAACAGTCCAATGGTCCAAACCGAGTCGTCTTCACTTTCGGATCCTGATCGGACCGACCATTTGATCCAGTCCGGTTTTAATAACATTAGTATTATTCTTTAAAGAAAAATAAGTTTTTTTAAAAAATATCTTATTTTTTATGTACGGTATACTGTTGAAATTATTTATCAAATTCTATTCAATTATTTGTTTTAGTTGAAGATAAATTATTTCGTCCTTGAATTTGTAAAGATTATTCTATTTTGGTCCCTAGATTCATTTTTTGGCCATTAAATTTGAGAGACACCCAATTGGTGATGCTTGCGCTTTTTTACGGGCCGAAACATACATTTTACTTATTTAAGGACCGATTCGTTGAATCGATATAAAAGCATGGACCAAATAATAGGTTTTTTAAAAATTTCATGTTATATACATTCTGGTCCCTTCATTTCATTCCACAAAATACAAATCCAACCTTCATTCCAAAAACTACCCTTTAGTACAAATTTTAAGAAAATTTCATTATAATTTCATTTTATAAAACCACATCGAAATAACAAAATATTATTTTATTATTTCCATCTCATTCCATTATTAATTACAAATTCTATCCCTATACAATTTTAAAAAACTCATACAATTATTTCAACCAACTATAGTCATTACATATATATATATATAATATTTATGACATATACTCACTCATCTTATACATGTAATTTATGACATATATATATATATTTATATATATGAAAGTGGGGGATAGATTAAGGGTAAGGATGAGACCAAATAGGATATCATATCACACATTTTAAGATAGTTTAACATGCAATTTGTTGTATATATGTTATAGGTGAGGTGACACAATTATAGTCATTGATGTGATCCAATAATGTGGAATAATGAATAGGCAATCGGTTACAAATGTAAACTTCATAACTTTGAGAAACTAAAATTTGAGCCCTCAAACTATGCAAAATTATATTATTGTCCAAAAGATAAAATAATATTTTAATTTAAAGAATTTTAATTAAGAAATAAATAATTATTTTTAACTAAAAATTTATTTATATAAACATTTAAAAAAAAACTAAAAACTTAGAGTTCTTGCAAAACTTGGATTTCTACATTTTTGGTATGCAAAGTAATACCTATAAATAGCTTTTGTTTTCTAAAAATTTGTTCTTCTATTAATATATAAATATGTCTTCTCAAAGGTGGCGGCCACTCCAACAAACTTTCTAGTGACTGTGTAATAAAATAATTTAAATTCTTATTATGTTAAAATAATTCTTTGGTCATGTAGTTTTATTGAGTTTGTAACTCAGTCTATAATTTCACTTTTTGTAATTCACTCCTTAAATTTTATAAAAATTTGTGAAAGAATCCTTAGTCATTAACCGTGTTACAACTCTATCAATTAATTGTAAATGTTGCATTTTATGATATCTATGTGGCAAAAGAAAAAGAAAAAAAAGGACATCGACACCTCTTTAGACTTTATATTAACTAGTCACAACCATGTACCAAAAAAAAAAACTAGTCACAAGTCACAACCAAAAGCTCAAGCCATACTCAGAATTTGACGCCAACCTTAATATCCACGATTTTGGCATCTGTTGCTCAATGAGTAGGGCTTCGAATTCGTCTAAAATGGTGGTGGCAGATGCTTTGATTGAAATTTGATCCATGGGCATACCCTTATTATGCTTCACTTACCACTTGATTGCGAGAGAGAGGGGAGGGAAAATGAAAGGGAAATTAAAGAAAAAGAAAATGCAGTAAAAGAAATATATGTTTGCTTCTTTTGGATAGTAACATTCAAGAGACCATAGTTTTGGTTTAGGTTGATTGGTTGATATCCCAACAAATGTATTTTTTTTTTTGGTCATTAACAAATGTTTTATTGACACAACATGATTTCTAGGGGTGTTCGTTGGGCGATTTGGGCGATTTTGAATCAAACTTTTAACCGAACCGCTCAAATCAGTTTGAAGTAATTCTTAACCAAGCGGTTAAAAATAATTTGTTTGACCAAACCAATAAATAGGCGGTGTGAGCGGTTAACAAGTTTATTAGTTATTTTTATTAACTAATTATAAAATTAGAGAGAAAAAATTATTTTTTGGAGTAATAAGTCAAATTTATAAAATAGATAAAAAAATGACAAATGAGATTAGATATTTGAGAGAATAAAATTGTATAACGAAGAATAGTTGTCTAAGACAAAACAAATTTTATGATTCAATAAAATAACATAATAAAAAAATATAATAAAATCAAATGATGATAAAAATTAATAATTTTTTTATGAAATGTAATCGCATATAACGCAATATAAGTAAAAATAGCTATATATAAATACTTGCGATCAGTTCGGTTAATTGTATGTCTAAATTGTTAACCCAACCAAACAATTCAATTTTTATGCATTTTTAACCAAACCAAACCGCTCAATTGATCGGTTTAGTTCGGTTTTGCTTCAGTTCGATTTAGTTTGTTTTGGTCAAATTGGTTTGGTTCGATTTTGAGCACCCTATTGATCTCTACTATTTTATATTCCTTGGAACAAATAAAGCAACGCTCATACCACCTCCAAAAAAAGGGCTGTTTACAAATTTATGGTGGCTTGGGCTTTTGGCTGTGACGAGTCAAAACTTTAGGAGGTGCTGATCTGAAAATTTTTTTGCCCAGGTAGATGTTATAAAATGCCGCATATGTATTTAATTAACAGAGTTTTAACTTTTTTGGCCAAAAAAAAAAAACAGAGTTTTAACTTTTAACACAAGTAATGACCAATGATCAAGGATTCTTTACCAATTTTTATAAAATTTAAGGAGGACTGAGTTACAAAAAATTAAACATATAGGGACTGAGTTACAAACACAATGAAACTTCAGGGACCAAAGTATTAATTTAACTTTCTTATTATTACTATTAATTTATTCCTTTTAAACTATATTTTAACTTAGATCTAAAATCTGAATATGATCAAACTCAAGATAAAAAATATAAATATACATAATATTTTAGAAACCTATTCTCCAGAGATTATGCCTTCATACACCATAATTTTATTTATTAGCTCAGAATTTCATTGCATCAAATGCCCTTAAAGCAAACTTTGCACAAGTTTTTTAAAAAACACATATATACAAAATATTTCTAAGGCATTCACAATCAATCTATTGAAAATCTTCACGTTGAACAATCAAATATTTGATGTTTCCTTCCATGCTGCACAGTGAATGCGAATTGATTGAAGTTCAACATGCATCAAGAAATTGTAGTTATCCAATCCTACAGATTATTTAATCTTGCTTGTAAACCAATGTTGGGTACTCTGGATTCCACATGCTTTTTTGCACGTATTCCAAAATTTCTTCCTGCAAATCACACAAATGATGCATGTGGAGAACTGAAGTTTTGATATATGAATACAGAATACTTGTAATTTACAAATAAAATGAGAATGAACTAGGAATTAGTGACCTTTCCAACAACAATAATGCTCACTTTATAGCATGACAGTACGAGGACTAAAACATCATTTTGGTTACTCCCAATTTCACAAATCATTTCCCAATTTAAATTTAGACATTCTTTCTCAATTTCAGAAGAAACATTTATCAATGATCAAATTGAGAAATATATATCTCATTGATGAAGGATTAGGAAAGTCTCAATTTTTATGATGAACTTTATAGTAAAGATACAAAGAACTTTATATGAATTTAGTACATATAGAAATACTATCTATGACAGACCAAAACAGAGTTTTAATCATACAATAACGCAGAAAACAATGAAGGAAGCTGAAAAACCTGACTGCTGCATTAACAAGCACACTTCCGGGAAGTTGGAGTTTGATGAAGGATTATTAAGAAAGAAGTAAAAAAATAATACCATAAATTCAGTACTCAAACAGATGATGTTGCATCCCTTACAAAGCAGCATCATGTACATAAAACATTTTACTTTAACTAGATTCAACATCTTTTGCCCTCACATGGAAACAAGTAGATGACATTGTCAGTTGAAAATATATATTTTTCCTGTTAGTGCGGCGTTAGTGCAGTTCCACAATATGTTTTGGGTGAGGCTTCTTAAGTATAAACATATAGTCAAAGAATTATAAGAGTACTCTTGAGAAAAGCCTAAGTAAAATGCTTATATCAAAGTGATAATGCAGACAAATCAATTGTTGAAACTGGAAAAGATGACCACGGATGGATTCGAGGAATTTAGGGTGGCAGATAAAAAGTAAGCAATAAGTAATAACAGACCCTAGCATGTGTATAGGTTTACCTTATTAAGCCTGCGCAGCTCTCGAGCATCTATATGGTGGTTTCCTTCTGCTAGATCCTCTTCTATAGCTTCCATTATAACAGCTGCAGCTACCTCCTTTGTTATATCTCGAATTCTGCAATTGTGCATTATTTAAAAAAAAAAAAACCGTACTCCTTAAACAATCTCTTTTAGCCTAAATACAGAAAAGAGAAGCAGATCTTACCTAGATATTGCGGGGTAAAGAATTCCACTGAGAACCTCCTCGTCACTCATATATGCAGCCAAACTGCAATTTTCAATCATAAGTGGGGGAAAAGCAAAATTAAAATACTGACATTTAGTAATGTTTCAAAATTAAGAATTAATTCAATGTGTACGATCTAAAGAAGAAACTAATACTATACAAGACATGATAGTTATATTACCATTTGTTTAAATCAGGCGTATATTGTAAACTAAGCTATATATTCTCTAGCCCACATTGCTTATTTTACTTGCTATATTACCTTATAAGTAGTAATAAATATAGTACAGTGTAAGCCTATTAATTTTTAGAAATTCTAATAAAACTATTTATGGGCCTTTACGTAATAGCTTAAGCTTTTCAGTTGAAATGGTTGTTAACATGGTACCAGAGCTGCTGCTATGATCAAGTAATCAAGAGTTCAATTCCAGCTCCCTCCGTTCTCTTAATTGGAAAAAATTTCAGTTGAAATCCATCTGCTGTTATGAAGCACAACTACCATTCAATTTGATGGGGATTGTAAAAAATTGAAATCCCTAGTTACTCTGATTTAACCTTCACTTAATTCCATCTTTATTTGGTAATTTAAACAGCTTTATTTTTTGTTATGATAGAGGAGTCTTAGCCGCATGGCGCAAGGCTGTTGCCTCACATCAGTGTCATTTATGTATCTTTTTAAAGTTTAATACATAGCGCACAGAACTGAGGACTAGAAATCATCCATGCCTCAACTCGCCAATCATGTTTCCCCATGGGAGGATCAAACGTAACTGCTTGTTATTTCAACCACAAGAACATATTTGTTAACTCAAATGACCAGCTAGTAGATATTCTAACCAATTTCCTCTGAGGTCTTTGTATCAATTATATTTGTAACAAGCTCGGTGCATATGATTTATATTCTTTATCTTGAAGGAGAAAGTAAGAATTAACCGTACATAGTAGCCTAGGAAGTATATTTTCTAGTCCTGCATTGCTTATTATTCTTGCACCGTAGTATTTTCCTCAATAAAACGGTACAAAACCTATCTATGTATGTGTTTCACAGTATTATTCTCTCTCTTACTCTAGTTTCTACACCAATAATAAGTCATCTTTTAACTAGTAAGGGACATCTCAAGTTTGAAAGTTTCTCTTCAGACAAGCCCTCTTATACTGTACCTCATTTAGTTGTACCTAAATAGGCCAGAACAGACTAAAAACTCAGTTCGTCAGTAGCAAAAAGTTAACAGATTTATTCTCAATATCTAGAATTGTAGTATGTATTGAAATTAACAAATATAACCAAACATACCATTCAGCAGCGGCCTGCAGCATGCCATCAGAAATTATCTTAGAGCCAGATAAAAGAGTTCCAAGACCAATGCTGAAAAATTAGATATGTCAATTGCAAAACAAATCATAAGCTTGAGTAGCACAACTTGAAAAAAGTTTCCATTCTTCAAAGAAAGAGCCAACCAACCCTGGAAAGAGGTACATGTTGTTTCCTTGGTTTGAGTGGCCAATACAACCATTCCCTGCACAATTATATGATTCAGTTGGCAGTTACTTACAATAGGAAGAAACCAAAAAGAAGCATTTTGATTGCACACTTGTGCTTCACCAAAGTAATGCTGATGGATATCCGTCATGCTCATGGGAAACATAAACTTAATCAAAATATCGAAGGCATTCAAAGGGTGATAAAAAAGAATTAGGAAGCATTTGTGTAGTTTAAGGCGCTAAAGTGAGGCGCCAAAAGGCCCTAGCACTTCTTGAAACTTGAGGTGATAGGAGTTCAGCATGGATGCATACCTTGCAGCACGATACTGAATAGCTTACTAGAATTGATATGACTCATATGGATGGCCCAATACTGAAGAAGCCCGGGCGACTGTTTACCAAAAGCAGTCACCTCTGGCGCTTTTCTAGTTTCAGCAAGGTAGGCACCATGAAAGAATTTAGCTACTTCAAAGCCCTAGAAAGCACAACCCAATTCTTTTAGAACACTATATCTCTTAAACAATAGGAAGACCCTAAAGAATACAGTCACCTATATGTAAAGGTAAATCAGACATTCTAACCTTAAACGCTTATTACATAAACCTATTTATCCAGGGTTTCGTAAAAGATATATATATATATATATATAAAAGAGAAGTTCAATGGTCCAGAAGAGAAGACCAAGACAGAAACAGAAAATGGGTCGAGGTAATGTTGCCTAAACCCAACAGCCAACTTCTTCTCTTTTAGGCTTCTTTTCTCCTTCATGGTATTATTAGTTAATACCCTCCTCTAGTCCTCTTAATCTATCTTTAAGACTTATCAAGTTCGACCCATTTGTTGTGAACATTTGTATTAATCTATACAATCAACTCCTAATTGATATCCTAATTAATATAAATATTCACAACACCATTCAAAACCTCTATTTTATAGTTCAAAACATAGGGAAGTACACACCCCCTTCTCTTATTTTATTCTAAAATCTAAAAACCATATCTTTATTCTAAACCTTGATGATTGTTATGCTTAAAAAGTGATATTAGTAATGTCATTAGTGCACTTGATTATTGTTATGGCTTATGACTTATCATGTTATGATTAATAAAATTATAGGCAAAGTTTTGTTATAACCTTATGATAGTTCATATTTACTTTTCTAGCATATTTGTAACACTTTATCCTACTTTAGCACCTCATCTCACTTGGGCGTGTTCTTTTCTAGCACTCCTAGCCTTGGGGCATTATAAGGGTCAAATGCCTTTAACGGCACCTTTAGTCTTTAACTACCTTGTGAATCATTAAGAATTTTGGAAAGTCTTGTAGGTTAAGTAAAGACTTACCTGTAATACACCATGCTAAGAGCTTTTACATGTATATGTGGCTTTGTTTTGCCATAGTATTAGTCTGTTGGTCAAGGAGCAAATTTCCTGTACACAACATCATTTCTTATGATATTATATTTTGAAAGGTTTCTTCCTTTTCTCCCTCTTTTCTATCCCTATATTCTCAACAGAGCACCAAGCTGGCCATCTGGCTTTGCCCAAACTAGCTACTAGGGGTATTCATTGGATTGTTTGGCCCGCCAGCTTAACCTTCATTCAAAATAGGCCTCCATTTATCTCGGATTTTCAACATATTTCTCTCACTTCTTTCCTTTACAGCATTGATATATATATATATATGTATATCTTTGCAATACCCTCTGAGAAAGCCCTTGAAGCCTAGACTAATAACATGTACTGAAATTAACTTTCAATAGGAAGATTGGCATCACCCAAATGCTTATCCCTTATCTACTTTGTCAAAAAGCTTTTGTATCATGTCAAAGAATCAACTACCCAAACACTTCAAGTTATTAGGAGAAGGCCAAGTAATCATTTTGATTAATAACTCCAAAATCAAAATGGATTTGCCTGTCTAGTCAGACATAAGAGTTTCTAAATAATCATACACACCTCATTAAGAAATAAATAATCTAATTGCTTTGACAGTTCTGTATTGATGTGTAATTTTGGTTTTTTTTTGGGGGGGGGGGGGGGGNGGGGGTGTGGGGGAAGGAGGCTGAGCGGGAGTTTTTAAGCTTGTTACGTACCTAGATCCACATCCTTGAATGGACTACCGCTTGCAAATATAATGTTTTCACCTAAAATTGAGAATGCTTCTTCCGGAGTGCATTCAGCTGTCAAGAGAGAAGGGGATTGGTTGTACACAGTCATTATGAATCCCAAGATTGCAATTATGTTTTGCCGAGGGAACAAAAGACAAATAATAGAACAGAATGGCACCATTATTAGTTGGATTTGACATGGCAAATATGGCAGGTCTTGTTGATGTTGAATCCTTTAGGGCCTCTAATACCTGCCAAGTAGGACAGCATTATCAGTTCAGTGAAGAAAAGAAAGTTAAAAAAAATCTATTGAAGCATAAACAAAGATTTTTTTCTCCTCCAATTTTATATACTACAGTATGGCAGTTGAACTGTTTGTTGTCCAATCCAAACATAAATTCTATGTACCTCCTTTGAGAATAATCCTCCAACAGCAGACAATCCTAGGAGTACATCAGGCTTCACTTGCTTCACCTGGTTACCATAGTTTGGAAATGGCGTATAAGAAATTGTAGTTAAATGGTCAAAATATAAAAGTTGAAGACAAATAAAAGGAACATGACAGAAATATTTAACAAAATAAAATAAATATAATGAGATAACCCGAGGCAGCACATGTTTTCATTCAAAATATTAAATATGTAACAGCTAAGTTCTAACAATTATGTTGATTACCAGTGGGTTGGGCTTGTAATAGTTGTACAGTTGTACTGTCCTTGTACTTGGCCTAATTTATAGTTATAAATAAACACTAAGGTGACCCTAATCCCATCCATAATACTTTCTTATCTTTCTTTTATTTTTTACAGGAAAAAGTAGATCAGAGAAAGGTTTGAGGGAACAGTATAGCTTCAATATTTGTTAGTTTTCAGGGCTGGTGCTTCCACCACTTCTGATTGTGTACCAAAGAGTAGTTAGAAGAAGTGC
Source organism: Chamaecrista fasciculata (assembly GCA_003254925.1). Taxonomy (NCBI): domain Eukaryota; kingdom Viridiplantae; phylum Streptophyta; class Magnoliopsida; order Fabales; family Fabaceae; genus Chamaecrista; species Chamaecrista fasciculata. The sequence continues at coordinate 28,148 of QANZ01036151.1, forward strand.
TACATGAAGTTCTTGGGATGTAGTCTTGGGGCTTGACAAGAACTGTAAGAACAATTATCAGTAACTAACTTGGGCTTGTACTATTTGTACAGACTTGTACTTGACTTAATTTATGATTATAGACACACTGCTTGCCCAATCAAGTCTGTGAACCCATTCATATTACTTTTTCTTTCTAGTTTCTATTAATACCATATAAAAGACTAAGATGCGACAAAGCAAAATATGGTCTGGGGAGAAGAATCCTTGCAAATATATAACAAAGAAAGAAGAAAAACAACCACTAATTTTTGTGTACATTTTTCCAATATGTGTTTTTCCTACATATTATCTGCATTTGATGAATTATTATGTTTGTTATCTAATCTACATGGTGCAATGTAATATGAAATCTAACATAGTTGCAGATTCTCGAATCTCCACTCATGAAACAACTAAAACACTCAGCTTAACTTTTTCCGGTGCTAAAAAATTTATCATAAAAAATCAGGTAATCTTGACTGAACCTTTATTTTAGTTTTATAACTACTTCAGCATACATAAATTTTTTAGATTTAGGCCATATTTTGATACTTCAAAACTCGTACTAAATTGAGGAAGATACTTTTACTAACCACTTCCACAAGGCTAGAACCTTCCTTCAGTCCTTGACGATCGATTTCTTTCACATTTCTTGCAAAAGGCTGAGCATCTGGATCAATACTTTCACGAGCTTCTGTGATTAAACCCTAGATTTGCAAAAAGCCGAGGATATTTATTATATAATTAGTACAGAGTGTAAACCAAAATTAAAAACAATGAGGTATTCAGCAAACAATCATCTTAGAAACAAAATCATGATTAAAGAAAAAATACTTATTATTGTGATTAATTTTGTTAAAAATAAGTACTGAAGCTATTTATAATGACAAAAGGATATTACACTGTGCAATACCTTAGCATCAACAACCCAGAATTGACTCTTAGCACTCTCAAAAGCTATCTCATTATTACCCAACATCCTTGCCATTGTTTTCCTTGCAGCATTAAGAACACCAATTCCTGCACTGCAGCAACACAAATATAATTAATGACGCCATGACATGATCCCCAGAAAATGAATCTCCTTAATACTAATAAATTGAACATATGTTCTCATCTGCACAAACAACTCAAAAGCTTCATAAGAGAACAAGTTCCAAGAACAAAATCAATGGTGTTTTTCAATTATATCAAGAATCATACAAGGAATGTTAAGATATCCACCATGAGGATACATGTTGTAGTATAAAGATATAAACTAGAAACCAACATTATTAACAATGGAATATCTTAAAAGTTCATTAACAAGCAATGAAGGGGTGCAACTTGGATATAAGAGTTATATAAAGTGTATTGATAAAAGAAAATTGTATTATAAAGGAAACAGAGGTTCTGTCAGGGATACTGAGATAGTTCTTTCATCCTCATGACATATTTTAAGTGCTAGAAATTAGAATACATGTAAGCATTAGTGATGTCTTCTTAACAAGTTCATTTGTAACTCAGCTTCTAATAGTGACTATGGTAAAATATTTCACGATTAAGTCCAAAAATTTCCAGCTTTGAACATAAAAGAAAATATTAAAGCCAACTGTCCTTGCCCAAGAAAGAACAAAAAACTAACCTTCCAGCACCAGCAACAACAATCTTCATCTTTGGGAAGTCAATCATTGGCCTTCCTTGTGCTCTTACAGCACCAAGAAGTCCAGCTATTGCAACTCCTGCTGTTCCCTGCAGAGAATTTTATGTATATCGAGCTTGGTGGGCAGTATTCTGATAAAAGCTATAAATAATTATGTAAAGAGCTAGTATGATACATCCAATATCAATTTAGAAAATAAGATGCTCCATAAATATAGGCAAATACCAAAGAATATTAGATCAAGTTCCTCCATGTCATAAAAATTTAAAAATAAATAAATAAAAATTGGCCTTTTACCATTTTTTGATAAAAGAAACAAATTTATAAAGAGTAAAGAAAGGTACAAAAATCAAAAGAAGTTTTTACCTATCTTATTTGTTAACTTATAAATTCATAAGGAAGCTGCAAAAGTAGTAAAGGGCCAACCCAGTTCGAGTCCCACTTGGTGGGGTGCTGGGGAAGCTGCAAAAGTAGTAATTGCATAAAATATTTATCTATTTCAGATCTTGACAGTAAGAAGGTTTCCAAACAGTTTGATTAATGGAAGGGAGATTTTTTCTCTTTGAATGGTCACATTACCCCTTATTTCGTTCATATGTGCCTAGCATCCCCAAGTATAACCTTTCTTCTCTAAAAAGAATAATTTTTATTTTGAGAGAAGAAAAGTACAAAAATTACAAATAATAGAGGGCAAGAGGTCCTCCAAAAAAAAGACAACAAAAGCAAAAGCAAAAATCTAACTTAACAAAGTCTTCCAAACCTTTGAGAGAACCATAAAAGACAATACATTCTAACAAAAGAAAACAATACCTGCACATCATCATTGAACATTCTGTAGGTACTTCTATACCGCTGTAACAGCTTAAATGCCCACTTGCTTTGGAAATCTTCAAACTGTTTAAGTACAAGAACATTACCATTTTAAAGCCTCGTGATTCAGAAAGAGATCCAAGCTTACTTTCTAATAAAAATCTCTTAACACATTTGACCAGTGCACTCAATCATATACTTTTTTCTAATTAGGACCCCGTTATTGCAACAACAAAAAAAAAACCTGCACAATAACATGAGGCCAACGAGTAAAAACAGCTTCCATGAATTCATCTATAACAGCAAGATAGTCATCCCCCTCAAGACGATGTTGTTGCAATCCCAAATCTGACAACAAGGAATAATTAAATCATGTTTCAGAGTGAAGTGAAGTCAAGTCAATTGGAAGGATCAAGTGAAAAGCTGATAATTAGCCTAATTAGCATGAAAGCACTTGCAAGTTGCAACAATAATATATCAATAAAATAACATCACAAATAATTTCTCAAAATTCATTCATTCAGAATGTAATAGATATTCTAGAACATCACAATTTTGCTAAACAGACACTGTTCCCCATTTTAAGTACTAATACTCCATACAACCATAGAGTCAACAGATACACTCTTCTTCATCCCAATGCAACCCATTCATATGATAATTTTCTGCAGACAACGCTATCTAACCCCATCATCTCAAACAGTCTATGCCGCCTCAAATTACCTTTAACTAGTGTCTGTATCCCGCTTTAAAATTCTTTTGGCCAAAATGTCTATAAACAGCTTCCGCAATGCAACCAGACATTTTGGCTAAAATGCAAGAAACATCCTTGACCTAGGCCTTGTGCAGAAAACTCCCCTATACTCTTAACTTTAACCAATGACTCCCCTAAACTATTTATCATGTGCAAGAAACTCTCATCCATTAACTTTCCATCTAAAACTCTAACAGTTGCTGAAGTGTCACTGCCAGATCAGTGACAGCAAATAAATTTGTCAGCTAAGTGCAAGAAACCCCCTTGAACTATAAGTCTTATGCAGAAAATCCCTCTATACTTCTAACTTTAACTAATGATGCATAAACAAATATTAGGGCTTTGGATGGAAAGTTAAATGATGGAGTTTTTGGCACGCGATAAATAGTTCATGGATGTCATCACTCAACACTAAAAAGTACACGAGGGTTTTCTACTCAAAGCCTAAAGGTCAAGAGGGTTCTTTGTATTTTAGCAATTTAGCCAAACATTTTGGAACCATTTAAATATGCAATTAAAAAAAAGTAACATTCTCAAAACGCATTAAATTTTTTTTTAAAAAAAAAAAAATCAATCATTGGGGAACAAAGACCTAGGTAAACTTGCATATTTCCTGGGGTATTAAGAGTGCTTAATCTATTACTGATTAACTATTTCACAGAGGATGTATGCTCTAGGTTTATTGGAAGAAACCAGCAAGAGAGATTATCAAACTATTGACACACCTATGAATCCAAATGTCACAACATCACCATAACAAGAGGAACCACAGATCCTAGTATAAACCTAGGACTTGTTGGGAAGCTAATATATCTCATAATTAATTTACTCAAACATTTTTTGTTGTTAGTGCTCTTAGTCAATTCTAACAGACTGTATGTGATAGTAATTGGAATCTTGTGATTGGCATCCCCAATTACTCCCCTGAACAGAATTTTGTTCAAATGAGTATCCTACTTTTAATTTAAATCAAAAAAGAAATCAAATAACTTTGCTAATACAGCAAATCACACAAAAATATCATCCCAAACTGATGAAAAGGTACTATTGGCAATTTTAGATTCAACAATGGCATTTGTACAGTAATGGTCTAAAATATCTTTAATTGATAGAATATAGAAACACTTACATAAGGGGTCTTTGAGCAACCTCTCATTGTTAGTCCCGACATCAATCATGACAGGAAGTACCTAAGAGGAAAACATAGAAACTTCCTCAGATCATCTTGGTAAAAGAGAATGTGTAACATAAATCAGAGGGCCTGCAGAATAAAAGCAAGGTTTCTAAGGCCAATCATTTGCACATCAATTAGTACTTATAGTCCACATTGATACCATGAAAAAAAAACTCCTACAACCAGCCAAAAGTAACCAAGCTAGAAAGAACTTCAGAATCCACCACATCAATACCAATCAACCCCATTCTTGTTCGGATGCCAGCATATTTCATCGTTGTGCTACTACTCCCTCAGTTTCTTTGCATTAATCAGCAATTACATGCTTTGGTGTCCAGGTGAGAAAACATAAGAAAATAAATGGAAGGCAAAATAAACTACAAAACGCCATATTGTTTAATTAAGTAAAAATTAATTAAGACCGTTGATAGTTGAATAGTCCATTGCAGAGTGAGCTGAAACTTGCTTTAATTGACAATCAGCAGTGTACATAAATACACAAGCAGTCAAGTAACGGTTCCACAAAATAAGGCATACCCTAAAGACAATTTAAGCATATAAAGGGGGAAAAAAGCTAATGCAATAGGCACACATTTGAGCTTAGTTAATCAAAGCATTTATCAAATTAGAAGATTTTAATTCTAAAAAAAACTGAAACAATGACCAATGTCTCACCCTTTGGGGGTTTATTCCTGCCGCAGCAACATACAAATCCAGCTTCCCAATTGCAATGCCAATTCCATGAACTCCAAGGTCACCAAGACCAAGAACTCTGCTACCATCTGTAACAACAATCATATCAACCTGAAAAAGGAGATAATTTATTTTTCAGATTATCAAATAAAACATGGAGACAAAGAGAAAAACAAATTTTAGAAATGTATCAAACAAAAACAAACATCAGGTAGAACATATATGTTCAATTAGTACAGAATGATATGCTAAAAGGAAAGAAAATATCTTGATAGAAGAGTAGGACACTAACAGAAAGAAGAGAAGAGCAAAGAAGAGGATAATGTAGTCCTGAAACAACATATCATTGTCATCATTTCATAATAATCAAACTAAAAGTCATGAAATTTATATTGATTTAAATAAATTTAATTTAAAAATAAAGATGATGAAACGTATAACAAACATATTTTTTAACTATTGAAAACATGAAAATAAAAATAGATTTTAAGAAATAGAAATAGAAAATGAAAACAGAAAGTGTTTTCTAAAACCAAACATAAAGCCCTTTTCTGCCAGTGCTTTTGAAAAAACAAACAGAACCATACACAGCCACTGCACCTACAGAAAAGAAATCGAGAGAAACCCTTGATACACAAGAAAAGAAAGGAGAATATAATTAAAATCTGAACACCTTTGAGGAACAACAGTGCAATTCATAGAAGCAATTCCAATAAGTGGAAGTAAAAAATTATGGTTTAATCAGAGCAGGTTTGGTTCAAGACAATTCTTAAATAAAGCTCAAGCTAAGCAGTCAAATTAGAATACAGTATACACTAGGACTCTTATCACGAGTCAACAAATCAGTATACACGAAATACTTTTGTATAAATTGGCAGCACAATGATATTTAGATTAGTGATTTAAGTCCTTATATGAAAAGATTTATTCATGCAACAGTAAAATTGAAAAACAAGGACCTGCTCAGCTGGCCAATTATAAACCATAGACATCATTTCTCCACGATCTTCAGCACTGAAATACATTCCTCTTGGCCTTCTAAATAAACCACTATAGTTTTGACATACAAGACCTACAGTTGGAGTATATACTACTGGTGCATATTCCGCAATTTTGGCAATCAAAACCTGTCAAGAAAGTACACATCAAACTTAAATATATAACCATTGAGAATGTTTGAATCCACAAGTTGTATAGGAACACCTCCAGTCAATAAAAGCAATCAAAAAACAGGGAAAGTTTTATTTTCTTAGGCATGAGTAAGAAAAAGCATGTAAACAGCAGGATGCCTTTTTTTTTTTCAGGAACTTTGTATTATCAAAGAAAATTCTTTTGAAAAAACAGAAGTGAAAACCGACCTTATAGTACATAGTCTCATTTCTGTCATGCAAGCGGTTGAGTATCCGCCACTTGGCCAGAGCATTTGGATCAGAAGGTCCATCCCTTGCTTGCACTTCAAGCCTCTTTAAATCAACCACTATCAGTAAATCAATATACCACTGATTAAAGTAAAAACAAGATTTCTAACAGGAGATCTTTATATGATAAAACAATAATTTATCGAAGAGATGAAAGAGAATAACAAAAAAGTAGAAAAACAGTGGATGGACATACTCTTCAAACAACAGGGGAAAAAAATACAACTTAATCTCCAACTTAAAAGACCACAGCAATCCCTTTGAAAATCCAAAAGGGACACTCCGTCAATAAGTCCTCAAGAAAAGCTGGACAAACTCAACTCTCATCTACAAAGCCTGTGCAGAATACAAGAAGTGATGGCTATCCATCTCTAAACTTCTTAAACACATCAGACAAACATTGGGTGCTAAGGCCTTGTAAGCCTTATAACCTAGTTCCTAAAGGAACGAGATTTATTAATTTAAGAAAAAAGAATTTAAAGAAATCAGAATCAAAATCCATATATTATTATCACTGACAAACCAAATGGGAAGAATTCAGTAACTTGTCATTTGGGTTGTAGCTTGATGCCAAACAACTTAGCAGTTAGCAGTTATTGTGGACAACAGTATTAAATACACTCAAACATAAAATAAATAATACAAAGGATATCTCTTTACTTCCTCAAGCTTTGATTTCTACAACTGTATAGCACTAAACTGCACACAACAAAAATCTGTTTCACATGGCATAATCTCATTCTCAGCAGATCCTTATAATTAAACTGATTTATTATTTTTTTTTAAGTTTTTTATTCTCTTTTGATCAATAAAAACTCAAACATAACTTACTCAAAGGGAGAAAAAATATATATAGGAAATATACAAAGAAATGTTCCCTACGAGTGGATGAAACAAAACAAAGACTAGTGTCCTGCTATGAACTTCCTTTTTCTGTATAGTAAGGAAAGAAATTTACTGAAAAGAGAGTCTAGTTATATATGAGAAGATAAGCAATCAAATAAACAAAGGTAAAGCCAAAAGAGCAGCAAAATCCGAAGTCCAAACAAGAAAGCTATCAAGTTCCTCCAAATATCAAATACAAAAAGACTGCCAGGAGACCATAGGGAGTTCCTATTAGTGTTTAAATTATTTTTATCTAAAAGATATGGTCCACGGAAGGTCTAAAGTATTTCCTAACATTCAACTATATCCAAATAAAACAGACCACAGGCAACAGGGCATTTCTCTCAAAAAGCTTTGCTTCTTTTTTCCCACCAAACTATAAATTCTTGAAACAAACTACAATACTTTCCCGATAGAGTAGACAGCTACCAAACAATGCAAAAACAAATGAATATAGGCATCAAAACTATTGTAACAACTGAAAGTCTGAAACAGATACCAGATGATTAATATCATTATTTCCTGCAACAGACCACAAGATTTCATTCTTTTAAGTACCATACTAAAGAACGATATTTAACCCTACAAGAATCCTAGATTCGAACTGCTTGGTTCCCATAATTTAAATGCAAAATTGACTATATCATTGGCTTAGCCCCAAACCACCAGAAAAATAATAATACAACATTTAAGAAGACAGATAAAAGGTATAAATACATACTAAAGCGTTCAATCTGCAGTTCAGTAGACATAACATTCGGGGGAAGCAGTCCACGTAGATCAAGACGGTCTCGTTCTGTCATAGAAAAAGCTGTTCCCTAGTATTAAAACAACAAAGTTAATTTATTACACATTAAAATTTGAGAAATTCTAATAAAAAGAAAAGGTAACCCCCAATGGCATAGAAGGTTATATATGAATCTAAACTGCACAATTTTCAACCAAAAGAGTATTAACAAAAACAAAGGCTATGCAAAAACTCAATTTTCTCACTCAACACAAGGATACTCACAATTATTAGTACATTAATTCCTTTAAAAAGTTACCTATAGGTTGATTTTAAACTCAGACATCAATGATTTATTGAAATAAAATGTCACATAACATAAGGCATGCAGTAACTCCTTCTAATTCAAATGAGTTGTCCACAGGAACAGATGAATTGCAAAGACCTATTGGTAACAATCTACATCAGGTCCCTTTTTTGAGCTTGCTGCTGACACCATATAAGAATAAAAAGCACAAGTATTAACCAACAGAGAGTGGTTTGGCTCAAAATCCTAGCAAAAGACAGGATAGGCACAAGGATTGTGATGTAGAGAAAAGGTTTTGGAGCAAATTTCATACGCATTTTCTAACATGATTAAACTAACTATAGCTGAAGACGGATCGCTTATGTGTAGACTGCAGCTTTGACAGAAGAATAGAAGCTTTGGAAGCCAAGAAAAGGAATTTTATTGGATACTTCAAGAAGTTCATGAACAAAGATCATCAAATGTGAACCAGAATTACCACCTCTGAAATGAAAGGAATTAAAGAAATTTCATCACATGAGGTGATCTACATGTACAAAGAAAATGATATAGAGGGAGATTTTAAGTCTAGGAGGTTTTTAGCTTTAGGTAAACGCAGTGTCAGTGTCAGTGATGCACCAAGGGCCCAGTCCAGGGTCCATCCTAAGAAGAATTATAGAACAGAAAGGAAGCTACCATGTGGAAGAATAAGTCACAAATTAATAGGCTTAGTTGTTATACATGCAGATGGAAGTTGTTAAGCTGTTAGAGTGTAACAACCTAGTGATGGTAAAGTTGGGGGGGTCTAAAAACTATAAATAGAGGGGTGGCTCTGTAGGAGAGTCATTGGAGATTTTGAATAGGAGATCATATTGTCCATCTTTCATTGGTTTCTTTCTCACTTGAATTCAAGTTTGCTTTCTTTGATACGCAGCGTCTATGCAGTTGCATCTACTAAATTAGCGATCCATTGATCGAGAAAATCGAAGACAAAGCACATATCCCCAACCTACATCTCATACCACACAAAAACAAGAAATTACATATTCTACTGACAAGACAAAATTAAAAACAGTCCAGTATCAAATGAGCTGGAATCTCAATTCTCAGCAGATCAACTCCACAATTCAATCCAACATTCAAATCGCAGACAAACACAAGATCATTCAATTACAAATTACAATCAACGACACTAGAACAGAAAACGCATTCACCTTATTGAACCAAGGATCATGGAGAATGTCGAGGCTGCGCTTGTGGACAATGGTAGGACGGTTTCCTTCGACGGTGAAAGATCTGGCGAGCAACATCGAAGGAGTAACAGCAGCTGCTTGCCGCCTGAAGCGTTTGAGCAGAGAGGAAGAGAGCCTGATCTGATTGGAGAAGTTCGCCATTGATGAGTCACAGAGCAGAAGGAGCAACGACGAACGAAGAAGACGACTCAGCCTCACCCTCTCACTGTGTGTGTGTGTGTGGTTAAGATGAGACGAAAATCGAAAAACGCATTAAATGTTGAATGTTGAGAGTTGAATTGAGAGCCAATTAGGAAGAAATTATGGGAATTCTCTTCGTGATTGAAGGAGATCGATGGATGATCATCAAGTCCTGAGACTAGTGTGTGTGGTCTTGATTCTCTTCTCTTTTGCCTTTGGTCGTCCTCAATGTTTGAAAAGTAGACTAATAAATTTGGTATCTCATGGAAAAGCAAGTTTATACACCTTTGAAACATTATTTTGCTTAAGGTATGGTTTTTTTCGGACAAGGATATTTTTTTGTACTGTCCATTGTTTTTACTTTGTTTTGTTATCTTAATTCTTACATAAATTATAATTATTGATGGATTGATTTATTTATTAAGCTTAATTATCTATCTTTTCTCTTAGTAGTGTAGTAACTCTTTTGTAAATATTGATGGTTTTAGCGTTTAATACTTTTTATAAAAAAAAAAAAATAGGTTGAAAACTCAAATTAATATTAAAATTTTGCCTCAAAAGTTTATTTTAATTCTTTATCTTTCAAAATATTTGAATTTGTCTTATATATTTTTGATATTTCACTATTTTTGGGTGTTCGCTACTCACAAGTCCAGGGCATTCTTGGACTTAGCCAAATCTTTCTCTCTCACACGATGGGCGAGCCCGGACCCAGATAAGCCCATTTTCCCATTAGTGCCACGTTCCAAAATTTTCGAACTCCCACCTCTTGAACTCGTGGAGAATGTGGTCTGCGCATGTCAGCGGCTTCTCCCTTAGGTTTTCTCTTATAAATACCTCAGCTCAATCCTCGAAAAAGGTTAGCTTCTCATCTCACTCGAATTACTCTTACTCTCTCGTTATTCTCACACTAACTTGAGCGTCGGAGTGTTCTTCGCAAGCCCCCTGTGAAGTTCTTGCAAGTGTTCTTCATCTCATTGCTCTAGCAACCCATCCGATCGAACTAGATAAGGTTCGGGCCAAGTTCTAGATCAATTTTCATAGTGGTTCACTTTTTTGGGTGAGCGATAGGTTTCCCTCGCTTATTCATGTGACAGTCTAAGCGAAAATTAATCATATTTGGGTCGGGGAGCGAACAATTTAAAGCCCTACTGACGGAGCACTTGTCGTTAGTGCCGCCAAATTAATACTCAAGTTATACTCGAATATTATATTTATATATAATATAGTGCACAACCCAAGGTCGGATCTCTAAGGAACTTCTTGGATGAGAATAACAATTAATTGTGTAAATAATTACAAACTCAGGTCTAATGTTTTGTGGGTTAGTTATATTATTATGATGAAAACAAGAAAGTAATAAAGAACATAAAGAAAATATAAAAGAAAATATATGAGAGATGAGAAGATGAAGTCCCTAGAGAATAATCACGAATTCTATCATCCTAGCTCAATAAAGATAATCAAGAAGTTATTATTATTATGCAACAAACCACATTCAATATCCGAAGATACTTGTCTCGCAACCACGAAGACATAGATTAATTATGATAACTATAAACTCCTCAACCGAGCAAACAATTTATAATTAAACATAACAATCACCAATTAAGCAATGGCGACAATAGAGACCTAGAATAGATAACTCGACCAACCGGTAATATAAAAGAGCAAACCTTATTAATCATAAAACGTGATGGATCAAACGATACCAAAACAAGTACAACTAATAATGTTTATGAAAATATTAAAGAACAATCCTAAGACTATTGTCTGATACTAATTAACAATTAAATACAAATGTAATCTAATTGCGAATTAGCAAAACATAATAATAATAAACTCCCTGGACGATGAAGAACAATGAGCTCAGGCTTCCTTCGGATTCTCCACTAGGATGAAGGAATTAGTCCATACGGACTTTAGGAGAAAAGATAGAAGAGATTCTGGTAGTAGAACACCCAGATGGGACTCTGAAGTGGTCTCCCCACATTAGAATTGATGAGCTCTATTTATAGGCAAAATATGGAATCAAATTCAAATCTTCAGCTTGATTTTTGATAAGATTTGTTTGATTAAACTTGATTCTCAAGATTTGGTGGTTATAATTATGTGATATTGGATCTGAAACCACTAGCAAACAATTATGCAATATCTCTAATTTAGAGTATAAATCAATAAGTCAAATATTATATAGAAAAATACCACAAAATTGCATACTTTTATATAATTATAAATCACAATATCTTGGCACCAAACTAGCAATATATCTGGTCATTTATATAATAAAATATTATAAATAATATAAAAAGAAGACCAAATAATATTATAATATTTGGGCTGATCACCTACTGACAATGTTGACTCTAAGGATCGAATTTAGGTCCTCTCACCTAAGGTACAGCTCGCCAACCAAACTATTGTTGGTCATGTCTATCTTATTTCAAGTTTAAATACGTCGAGTTTAGAGTTATAAGTTATTTTTTACAAGTACTTCTTTATCAAATTGGAGTCAAATTGAATCTCAAAAGTGGATTATTTATTTTACAATCAAACAAGTGAAGTTGGTCATACCTTTCTTGTTTCAAGTCTGAATACGACAAGTTTAAAATTATGAGTTATTCTTTACAAGTTCTTTTTTCTATTCAATTAGAACTACCAACAAATAAAATTAAACTGAATCTAAAAATAAATTTGCGACCAAATAATTAAAAAATTATGAACAAAGATTTTCGAACCCACTTCCGAGAAATTGAATATGATTTTTTTTTCTATGACAATGTCATTTTTTGTGAATTTATTATTATTTTGATTATGTGACAACGTATTTTTCTTTCCCTAAGGTAATCCTTGTTTATCTTGTGATACGTATGAAGGAGGCTGAAAAATGTGAAGGAAGTCGTTGAAGTGTCTTTGTATGTGCTCAATATTATTTCAAGCAAACTATATATTGACAATCTTTTTTTGGAAAGCCTATTGAAAATGTAGTGGATAGATATCCTTGATAAACTAAAAGCAAACCAACGTTTACCTAGTTCAAAAGAAGGGGCTGCTGGAGTAATGAGTTGTAGAATGAACCTGCACAGACTTCATAGAGGGGCCTTGCGAAGAACACTCTAACACTCAAGTTAGAATGGATTCGAAGTGAGAGTAAGGGAATTCAGAGTTCAAATAGTAGTTAACCTTAGACCGATGACTTTCAGGGATACTTATAGAGAAGTGGAGGATAGTGGAGACCGGAGAAAGTTCTCCACGTCCAGACCCATGATCTCCAGTAACGGAGAAAGTGAGAGTCCGGAAAAAGCAGAATGTGACCATCGTGGGAGAGTTGGTGTTCGCAGACCAACCGGCCGCCCATCGTGTGCGCGACGTGGGCTTGACCGAGTCAAGAGATGCCCTGAACTACTCGCGATGGACCTTGACAATGTTGTTGTTTGGCTAAAAATATAGAAGTATAAATAGTAAGAAAAAAAACATATATAGTACATGCATAAATTAAAATAAAACAATGTTGTTGTTTGGCTAAAATCGTGGTTTGATCAAATGTCATTTTCTAACTAAAATCGTAGTTTGAATCAATATTGTTATCTAGCTAAAATCGTAGTTTGATTTAATGTCCTTGTCTTAATTTTATTCAACTATATAAGTGTGATAATCAACAAACAATTCAACATTCATAGTCTTAAAAATAGATCATGAGTTTTGAGAAAGAATTTGAAAAAGTCTCTAAGGAAGAAGATGAAGAGGCAAAGGAAAATGATGCATCAATGAGGCTTGTATACAAAGTATTTATCAATTTCGTTCAATCAATGGTTCACTAAAAGTGTGTTTGGATGAGGTAAAATTACGAGGATAAGTAATGTTTAAATTACTAGTAATTCAAATTCAGTGTTTGAGTAACAAAATACTAGTAATTTAAAGTTCAAGGTAATCTAATAAAGAATTGATTAGGAGAATTTGTAATTCCACCTAAAGAGGTAGAATTTGTAAAATTCCTCAACTAGCCCTCTTCTTCCATTCTCTCACATTGTTTCACTTGGGGGTGATGGATCCTCAGTTATACTTTTTTCATGTTGTTCTCTACTTTAATACATCTAATCCGTTGATTTTATTTAATAGTTATAGTTATGGTCATGTGTCCCATGGCATGAAGCAATGAAGCACACACTATTTGGCCCTTTTTTCTGCATTGAGATTGCTTCTTATTCCTTTCACTTAGCTTCAAGACAAAGAAAGAGAAAGGGAAAAGGAAAAAAGTGGAAACTTCATTTTAACCCATCTTCATACTTTCCTTCTTTGCATTCAAGTCCTTTAACTTTGTTGGAGGGACTAAAACAAACTTTCAGAACAAGTCCCTTTTCTTTTATTTCATTCAAACCAGTCCATATTAAAATTGCAGTTTAGTTCTGGGATCTTTAAATTTACTTCACTTTAGTCCTTAGCTCTCAAAATAAAATTGCAGTGTTCCATAACTCTTCCAAACGTTCCAGTTTAGTCCCTAGTCCATGAATACTTCATAAATTGGGCCAAAAATGCAAAGAAAACGAAATAAAAGTTGAAGCACACCGGAAAACTCTTCGATCTCACCGAAAAATTCTCCAATCTCGCCAGAAAGTGCACAGGAACCTCGGAAACTTCAAGAGCACACCATAAAACTTCAAATCTCACTAAAATTTGGCTCAAATCGCACTCAAAACTCAAGAAAAGATTTTTTTTCCAAAACCGTCTCTCAAACTCTCGCTATTTCATTCTATTTATAGACGAAAATCAAGTATAATCTAACCTAGATCACGATGGAAGTGGATTAGAGATTTGGATTTCTTCTATTTCATTCTATTTATACACAAAATGAGCCACCAGATCTAATGGATGATTTGGATTTCTTCAATAGCAAACACAACATGAAAAAAGTATACTTGAGGGTCCAGAGCCGTTTAACTTTGCTTATTTTGATCATTGTTGGCTTGCTGCCTTCACTTACGGTTTTTTTTGTCAACAAATTATTATTATTATTATTATTATTATTATTATTATTATTATTATTATTATTATTATTATTATTAAAGTTCAGTTACACAGTTTGAGAAATTGAAATACACAGTTTAGTCCTTAAAAGATTAAAATGGTATACTCTTTAGTCCTTGAAAAATTAAAAAAAACATGTTATTTAATTCATGAAAAGGACTAATAAATATAATTCATTTATCTTTTAGGGACTAAACAATATATTTAAAAATCGAGTTGTCAACTCGATAATTTTTTTGGAGAAAAAGTTGTTAGTTTACTCAAATTAATTCAATTACATCACTTGCATCACTTATTGCAAATTCTTAAAAACTTCCATTTTCTCTATTTTCTCATCCAAACAAGGTATTTCAATTACGTACTAAGAATTCAAATTATGGTAATTCAAATTTTTAGTTGTTATTCAAACAAAGTATTTTAAATGTAAGCAATTAAAATTATGGTAATTTAAATCCCTAACATTTGAAATTCCATAATATTTGAAATGTCATTATCCAAACACACCTAAATATATATATATATATTATATTATTCTGTGAATCATTTATCTTATATCGTTATCTAGCTAAAATCGTGTTTAATGTGGTTGTCTAGCTAAAATCATAATTTGATTCAATGTCGTTATCTAGCTAATAAAATTGTTTGGCTCTCGATCGTCGTCGGAATCTCTATCTCTCTCGCAAACCACCATCGCCGAAGGCGGAGTCGGAGAGTATCATGGTCGTTAGTAGAAGGAGGTCAAGAAGAGTATGGTAAGGTGTTTCTGTTTGGGATCTGTGTTGATCTTGGCGGCTCTGGCGGCGTCTATGGTTGTTCAGTTATTATGTCGTTGATGTTGTCGCCGTTGCCTCTGCCGAGAGAGAGAGAGAGAGAGGGGCGAAATAAACTAAAATCCCCCAGTTATTTCTTCTTTCTTACATTTTGGTTCTATTATAGAGAAAAAGGTCCTTAATGCAAAAATTCAAACTTTTAGAAGTTAAAAATCAATTTTATCTTTTCTAACGGAAAAATAGATGGAAAACGTTTGAGGGACCAACTGTGACAATTTTGCTAAACTAAGGGACCAATATGGAACGGAAAATAACTGAGGGACCAATTTGGAACATTGAACATAACTGAGGGGGACCAAAATAGGACTTTGTCCTTCATTTTTTTAGTTTTTTATTTTTAATTTTAGTTGCCTACCCTGTATTCGAGAGCACCACTCGAGTAATCCGGACTCGATCCGAGTCGCGGACCTAGCTATGGTGATGAGTCCCCCAACAAGGGTAACTACATTCACAAGGACTCGAACACGGGATCTTGCTTAAGCAGTACCAAGTCGCTTACGACTTGGACCAACCACTTGTTGGTGGACTTTGTCCTTCTAAAAATATTGTTTGTATAAAATTTTTCTCGTTAAAATTATTTATGTGGGGAATATATGATGAAAACCATAAAAATAAAAAGAAAGAAAAAGTTAAGATCATGGGATATTAAATTGCTATGCATATTAAAGTAATGAAAAGCTAGGTATTAAAATTATAATTATAATTTTTAAGAAAACTTAAATGATTTATAATGTATAATATTTAAGTAAAATCATCAGAAATGGTAAGATGGAGAAAAATACAAGTAAGAGTATCTCTAGACTTTATTGCTTTCTCTTACCTTAAATTTCGTCTTTTTTTTCTTTCCCAAATATTTTTTATTGAAGATAATCTTACTTGAAATATTGTGGAATATTAAATATTAAATATAAGTTAAAGTATAAATGAAGTTTCATATTTTTGCTCAATTTCTAATTTGGTCTTGTAATTTTTTTTTTGGTACTAGATTGAACCCATGTCCTCGTTCATGGCATGAATGCAATGAATTGCGTAGACATGAGCGAACTAGTTGGTCTTGTAATTTTGTGTTGCAATTGGTCTCATGTTTCGATCAGGTTGGAGAATCGGTCCTGTATATTTATAAAAAAAATCACTATTAATTCCACCTAACCCAAAGATATAAGACCAATTATGCACCTGACCTAAAGATATTGACCAAATCTGCAACAAAAAAATATATGAGACCAAATTGAGACTTGACTAAAGATATGAGATCAAATCTACAATAAAGAATATACGAGACCAAATTGAGAATTGTATAAAAAATATGAGATCAAATTTTCACTTTTGATCTGCAACAAAAAAATATATGAGACCAAATTGAGACTTGACTAAAGATATGAGATCAAATCTACAATAAAGAATATACGAGACCAAATTGAGAATTGTATAAAAAATATGAGATCAAATTTTCACTTTTGCCATATATATATATATATATATATCAATCAAAATTCAAACATATACTTCTCACTAACCTCTTTTTTACTAAACGCGACCCCTTGGGTACCTTGAATTTCATCTTTCATCACGTATGTAATATTAGTCCTTATTTAGTCTCCTTTTCTTTTAAATCTTGCATTTTTTTAATGTAAAAACAAAGTTTAATTCTGTTTTGGTTGAAACTTGATGATCCACATAAATAAAATGAGCAATGATAGAAATTAAAATATGTGGGATTATCCACAGGCCACACCACTAAGCCAAAGCCAAAGCCAACCACCAACATGTGCACTTAGGAATGGCAGGTCAACGTGGGGTACAAGGAAATTATTATTTTTTTGTAAAAATAATTATTAATTAGATTTAGAAAGAATATTGGTAGTGCTATTTAGTTTTCTTATCAATAAATGAGAACTTAAATATTACAAGTCTAACATATTGATGGAGCTCATCACATTCAACTATTCAACTATATAATATAATATATCTATAAATTAATTTAGTATATTAGTAGGCTTATTGTTTAGCTCAAGGCATAATCTTCTATTTATTTTAAAGCAATTTTGTTTAACTAGAGTTTTTAAATATTATTTGAAAAATTATTTTAGATTAACATATATTTTTTTTTTTATAAAAGTAGTATTGACTTATGAGAAATATATGTATTTAAAAATAGTAAACAGATGATGTTATAACAATTAATTATCGCAAAGTGGAAAAATAATATTATGCTTTGCATATGCTTGTAAGAAAAGTTTTTAGTAACATAATACTTAGATATTGAGTAAACTAACTTTCCGGTCCCTGAATTTTGGAGGCGGTGACAGATAGGTCCCTGAATTTTACGCATTGTACTAGTCGGTCCCCGAAATTTGCAAACGCCTAACTAATTGGTCCCTCCGTCATATTGGCGTTACAAAAAAGCTGACGTGGCCATAACGGACGCTGATGTGTCCCGTAATGTACTGACGTGTCCCGTTATGGCCACGTCAGATCCCGTGATGTTCAAAAAAACAAATTTGTGCTACGTCAGATAAATAGCCACACATCAGCATTTTTAAAGTGCACTTTGCGGTCCCTGACCCATTTTTATTCTATTATTCTCAATTCCCCCTCTTTTTTATCATTTTCAGACATTTTAGTCTCAAATCCTTAAAATAAAATTGTAAAGTGTCCCAAAACTCTTCCAAACGTTTCAATTTAGTCCTTAAAAATATTTAAAACCCTTTAGGGTTTGGAGTTTGGGGTTTTAGGATTTAGAGTTTTAAATATTTTTAAGAACTAAGTTGAAATGTTTGGAAGAGTTTTGGGACACTTTACAATTTTATTTTGAGGATTTGTGACTAAAATGAATGAACATGATAAAAAAGAGGGGGAATTGAGAATAATAGAATAAAAATGGGTCAGGGACCGCAAAGTGCACTTTAAAAATGCTGATGTGTGGCTATTTATTTGAAGTGGCACAATTTTTTTTTTTTTTGAACATCACAGCATCTGACGTGGCCATAACGGGACATGTCAGCACATAACGGGACACATCAGCGTCCGTTATGGCCACGTCAGCTTTTTTGTAATGCCAATATTACGGAGGGACCAATTAGTTAGGCGTTTGCAAATTTCGGGGACCGGCTAATACAATGCGTAAAATTCAAGGACCTATCTGTCACCGCCTCCAAAATTTAGGGACCGGGAAGTTAGTTTACTCCTTAGATATTATAGGTATGACCCGAACTATAATAGTATAATGAGAATCAATTGCATAGAAAAAAAATGATTATTTTGGTCAAAATCTCATTCTTATCTTAATATTTGTCTTAAATTTTATTTTAGTCTCTAACATATTTTAATCTCTCTCTTGAGAGAATAATTTTAACAAATCTTTTCATAAAATTATTAGAAATAAAAAAAAACGTAAAAAATACTAGAGGCTAATAAAACGAAACTCAAGACAAATATTACAGATTAAAAGTTAACCCAAAATCTTGACTCAATAATCTTGGAGATAAAGTACACATTACATTATTTTTCATTATTTCGGACTTGATTGTTCTTCACAATTTTTCATTATTCTAGATCTTAGTAGTGGTTATGCTCCACCAAGACTGATCTCGAAACCTTGATCTCCTCGTCACAAACTCCACCAAATGATGAGACTCCACCTACTAGAGGTAGAGCCATGTTTCCACAACTGATCGCGAAATAACAACTCTAAGAGAGAGAAGACAATATAACTATGTGGGTTCTCTCAGTATGAGAAGCCCCAACACATGAACTGAGCCACTTGAATGATGGGGAATCACTTCTATTTATAAGAGAATGGGAAAACTCTTGACTACTAACTATCCGATGTGGGACTTAATTAAAATAGTCCACATTCCAATGAGTTAACCCATAATCTAATTGGACTCCTACATGAGCGGATATTTAGCCCACAAAATTCAACATTAATAATAAAAGAGATCATATCTCAAAATTTGTATATGATTATTGAAAACACTTAACACAAGTTTTAAAGTAGAAATATAAAATTTTCAGACAATTCAATAATATAAAGATCGATATCTCTAACTTTTCATAAAATCATTCTCTCACAAAACTAAATTCTTTGAAATATTTCAGGGTAAAATGCCTTATTATTATTCTTTTTTTACGTGTAAAGAAATTAAGCTTCTATATATACAAAATTTTTTTAAAAAAAAAAACACTAAATTTCACCATAAATTACTAAAAGAGATTCGGAATCTTGAGATATATAATAGTTACTGATACGAGTCCCACATCGGTTAGTTAGCTGAGTGTAAGGCACTATATAAATCATTGGGCTCTCCAACTTCAACAGCTAGCTTTTGAGGTGTGGTTCTCCCAAGGACTTATACTCGTATCAATTGGTGCTTTCATTGAGAGCCGACCGACACGGAGGGCTATCAATGGACCAATGGCGATAGTGTGGGCCGTCGTGGACGTCGGCTTTCGAAGGGGTATGTAATAATACAAATCCCACATCGGGTAGTTAGCTGAGTATAAGGCACTATATAAGTCCTTAGGCTCTCCAACTTCAACAGCTAACTTTTGAGGTGTGGTTCGCCCAAGGATTTATACTCGTATCAGTTACGAACCATATGCTTTGATGAAAAATAAATTTTTTTTTATGTGATGAATATTATCTATATTATAGATATTGACTAATATTTTTTTAATAAACTAATCATTCAATCCTTAAAATATTATTGAATAAATAATTTGATAATAAAATGTTGAAATATACGATTTAATTTCTAAAATAATAAAATTGTTTGATTTTTTTTTACAAAATAATGACTATACCATTTAATTCTTTCAATACTAAACTATCTATCCCAATCTTTTATGAACTGAATCATTAATTTGATAATATTTCATATATCAAATTGTTATTTCACTCTGTTTTTTGTTACAATGTGCATATATATATAATATTTGATACGTCACTTAGAGATTTCTATAATTCTATGTAATGACACTATGACAGTAACTTTTCTTGGTCAACAAAAGTGTTTTATTCGTTTAACCATGTTTTAAAAACATAAGAGAAGTGATCATATATACTTTTTAAATTAAATAAATAGATATTTTTCATAATCAATTTTAATTTTTAATTTTTTAGAGGACAATAAGAATGAGGTATATGCTATTATTTGTAGTTGTAGTAAAATTTTGTGTTACGTACGTGTCACACCTTGACTATATATTATATTGCAAAGGTATAGTGCTTTCTCATTTAATTTGTTTTGTTCAAAGTTGTGAACATCTCATTATTTGTTTATTTTGATTGAATATGAAGTTGTGAACACCACATTTAGATTTCTTAATTAATTGAGATATTTTTTAAAAAAATAACTTAATAATTTTTTTAAAAAAAATAAATAATAACTTGGTAGCAGCTGCCAGCTAGTGGGAATAAGTTCTTTGCAAAGAGAACCACGTCATGATTAATTGATTCTTTGCTATCAAAACAAGCAATCCAATTTTGCATTCTTCAAATTTTAACTACCGGGAATTCCAAAGTTAATGTAACATTATTTATATCTTTATTATTATTAGTATCATCAATCATCTAATATTATATGGCTCCACCCCTTTGTGGTCGTCCACATTTTAAAATTATAGTCTATGAAATTAAAAATAAGAGAAAATTAACTATTTAATCTCTCTTTATTTACTAAGCTAACAATTTAGTCCCTTATTTATTTTACATACATATTTGCGTGCCCGTTAGGACACGCAAAGCCCCTAGTAAATTATATGGCCGTAGTTTTTCTTAGCTTTTTTTAGTGTCTCTACTATAACTATGTTGAAATTTTATTTATTTGGGCTTAATAATTGACATTTTATTTTGATTAAAACTAGTTGTATGTATGGCCTAATATATATGACTATGATACTTATAAATTTTAAATGTAATTAAATAAGTTTCAGTTTTATTTTATAATTGGGTCTTGAACCCAATAGTGATGTGATAACTAATGAGCATAGTAAAAAAAATCGGATTGGACCGGGCGGTTCAACCGGTGACCCGGACACCAGACCAGTCCGGAATAAGAAAAATACCGTTATGCATTTGACTCGGCCAGTCACTGATTCAACTGGCGGTTGAACTACCGGACCGGTGAATCGTGAGCCGGTTTGACCCAACAAATTTTGCAAAAATTACATATTGACCTCAAAAAATTACAAATTGGTCCCTAGATACATATTATATAGGGACTAAAATAAAAAAATTTGGGGCCAATATGTAATTTTTATAAAATTTGTTATGGTTAAATTGCAAAATAGCTCCAAAGGGTACCAAAGTGTTTAATTTTTACTTTATATTTAAATTATTGTAAGATATTAAAGTGTATTTGATGATAAATGTATATTTGAAAATATATTTTTTAAGTAAACCGGTTCAACCGGTTGAACCAGTGACCTAGCGGTTGAACCATTGAACCAGTGACCCGAACCTTCCACCGGGTCAATGGCCGATCCGATTTTTTACACTATGCAAATGAGTAAATATTAAGTTAATGGGCTCACTACTTATGATGGATAGTAACTGTCAACCCTCGTTATATATAAGGGTTGAGTCTTCTCTCTAATCTAAATTTTGACTTAACTTCACTAAAAAAACTGTCACTAAAACTAAATAAGAAGAGGATGATCGATCTCCGCATGACCGACCGACCAGTTGTACTCACAATATTCTGCCATGACTACAAAAGGCATGCATTATATACAACTATTATGTGTTATATGATTAGAGTGTTTTAGATTTCTACCTATGATTATGTGGAATTGAAAATTCCAACAAATTAATATTTTCTTTATTTTTAAGAATGCATCATGCTTTAAAAACGAAAAAAAAAAACATAAAAATTGACAATTATTATCCTTTTTTATTTATTTTTTGAAAAGGTAATATTTTAAAATAAAAATGCTCAAAACTTTATTTAAATTCAATAAAATTCAAAAAAGAAAGTTAAATATCACAAATAAGCTAGAAACATCGAGAATGAAAACAATTTTTCAAATCATAAAAAAGAAAATTTGCGAAAATTGATTGTGGTTGGTTTACTTTGCTTGTGTGGTGGATGTAAGAAAGGCATTAATTTAGGGAATGATCCCAAATTAGGTATAGGAATTTAATACCCAAAGGGACACTTCTCTTACAAAATTGATTTTTTTTTTTGGGTCAGAACTCAGAACAAATTTGAATAAAAGATTAAAAAGTCATGCATGTGTCGAGTTTGGCTAAGCGAAACGTGGCCTTTACCAGTGACTTATGTAACGCAACATTAATACGAAACGTTGAAACATCCAAACAAGCCATTATGGATGGTCAACCCTTGCCTTGGAATATTGTTCGCCAAATAAATACATTCTTCAATACCCAAAGACTAAACAAAGAAACTAATCTTTAACCACAAAATCTTCTTTTCCATTTTTTTTAAATTGGAACTAAATTACAATTTTTTTTATGTATTTTCTATATTATAAAACTAAAGAATATTATTTACTATATATAGTATAAGAATTTCTTAAATTCAAATACCAGATTTTATCTAAATTAAAATTAAATTGCAAGATACATTTTTTAAATGCTTTACTATTTTAAGATGAATACACAGTGTGTGAAAATCCGGGGCAGGTTTGGTAAAATATTTTTATTTTATATTATATACTTTAATTATTATATTTTCAATATTAGAAAAATCGTATATAATATAAATTTAAAATATTATTTATTTTTATAAATTAAATTAACTTAAATAACTACAAAATATATACAATTTTTAGTTTGATTATTATTAAAAAATTTCTATAATTCTTAAGATTTAAAATGTAATTAAAAAAAATCAAAATAAAGAGTCCTCCAAGTGGTTAAGAATAAGACCAAACTTATTATTATTTGGTCTCAAAATTTATACTAAATTATTGAATCAGTCTTTAAATAATCGAGATATAAAATTTGATCCTTAAAATAGTTTAGTTATCAATGATTTGGTCTATGTAACGATTTGGTCTAATTTGAATCAATTTTATTTTTTATCTATGAATTTATATTTTTTATTAATAAATTTATACTAAATTTATATTTTTTTTTTACTTGTGAATTAGAATCAATGATTAAACTATTCGATTGCAATTTTTAAAAATTGAATTATATATTTTAATTAGGGTAAATTATACCGATAGTCCATATGGTTTGGCCTATTTAAAGAAAGGGTATTTGTGGTTTAAAAAGTGACGAATAAGCGAGTGAGGTTTGCTTCGTTAACAAAAGATATCCTAGAGGTTTTTTACGTCTAAAAATAACGGTACCCTCAGCCCTTATTTACCACTTTTAAAATTACAAGAACTCTTTCTCTAAATAAGTCAAACAACAAGGACTCTTTGTGTAATTTACACTCTGTGTAATTTATCCTAGAATAGAGATCACGTGCAAGGCACATGGGAGGACATCCTTAATTTTAGACAAAAAAATCCTTTATGACCTCTTTTGTCAACGAAATAAACTTCAATTCTTTATTTGTCACTTCTTAAATTACATGATCATTTTGTCGAAATAGACCAAACCCTATGAACCGTAATTTACCCAATTTGATCATGTAGAGACTAATTTATTAGTTCAGCATAAATGTATGGACCAAAGAGTAATATATTTTACCTCAAAAATAATACTGAGAAAAGTCACTCGCTTAGTCATCGCGCGTGTTTTACTTTTGCATATTAGTATCCGTTAGATGTAGACAGAGAGAATATATGATTAGCAAATGTTACGAAAAGCCGAGGTTTGACTTCTTTGACTGAATCAAGGTGCTATGAAGAGCGTGGATTCACGCGCTTCTTTATTTACCACCGAAATTTTATTATATTAATCACTCTAATTAAAGTATTAAATCCAACACGTAATCAAGGGAATGACTTGGCAATTATTTTTTTAAAAAAAGAACAAAAAACAAAAATAAAAGTAAAATAGTTAGAAAAGGTAAAACCACAACGATTCAATGTACAAATTAATAGATGCCGATAAGGCAGGATTCGGCGAGCTTCTTACATCAATTAATCATTATAACTATCTTATTTCAATCGTATCAATGTCAACACACACACATTTTTTAATCATTTGATTTGAACTATTAGGTTTTCTGAATCGTGCTAATTAATTAAAAGTAACTTTTACGCAACTTATTCATGAGTTTATTATGATTAGTTATTTAACTATGTCTCAATTGTTTATATTCATATTTAATATATTGTTAAAAATCCGTGATATAAAGAAAAATTATATGTATTAGAATAAATTAATTTTTTAGTCCATTAAAGATGATAAATTCATCAATTTAGTCTACAAAATATAAAATTCTAAGCTTTAGTCCCATAAGTATGCAATTACAATTAATTTAGTTATTTTCTTAAAAATATTATTTGAGATTTTGTGACAAATCAGACATAATTCTAAATTTTATTGATACATTACACTTAATATTTGATTTTAAGAAAAATCATGTTAGATTTTGAATTCATATATCTTAACAAAATGACAAAGTTGATCATTATTGTATTTTTTTTATGGAGTAAATGTTATAACTCTATCCTCTATGGACTAAATTGAAAATTTTATCATTAATTTTCTCTATAAATAGTTAGATAAAAGATTTTGTTATGTGTACGATAGATTAACCTATGGAATATATATACATACTTGGTTCATTGCGGAATTTTTTTATTTCAGAAGAATAGCATTTTAAAAGAAGATATTTGTTTTAACTATTTATTAATTGGACTCAATCAATCTATTTGTCTCAATTAAATTTTAGGGTAAATTACACTTTGGTACCCTGTGGTTTGACCCTATTTTACTTTGGTACCCTGTGGTTTGAAACTTGACACTTTGGTAACCTGAGGTTTTGGACCATTAACACATTGGTACCCTCTAAACGTTTTCTGTCAAATTTTAACGGAGCTTTTGTCACCTACATCTCACGTGTCTGCGTCTTCTCTCCAACACAACCAAATTCATCTTCATCTTCGTCTGAGTCTTCGTCTTCTCTCCAACACAACAAAATTCATCTTCGTCTGCAAATCGTGCCTCTCTTCATCTTCGCCTTCTTCAAAATCGTGCCCCTCTGATATGAGTGCAGCGTCGTCAATTGCAAACTCAAGTTGTATGTGATGATTCGGTGACATTTCGTTGAAATCAAGGAGGACGAAGAAGAAGGTATGTACATAGAGCGAGGAGGTGGTGTTGGGTCCAAGCCGGAGGTAGGTCCCGTCGATCGGAAGCGAATCAACTACGTCCTTGAAAAACAGCTCGAGCCATCCTTGCCGTCCACTTCTAGGGTTGTCAAGACCAAGGATAGGTCAGCGCAATCGATTTTTCTGGCGAAGCCACCGTCGTCCTCTGATCGTAGGGACTCTCACTTTGCCGTCGTCTCTAAGAACTCCACCGCTGCACAAGGTTTGGTGTTTGTTCTTGTATGTTGAGAATAACGATGCTATCGAAAATTGATTAATACCTTACCATGATTTGTGTTGAGGGCTAATCTATTATCCAATGATGATATATCTGTTTAGTAGGAGCAGGAATTGGTTGAATATGGTATATTAGCCTACATTTTGCTGAGGAACCTTTTCTCCTGTTCTTTCCACGTGTTTCTGCCCTACCAAACAATTTACATAAATTCGGGCTAAAATGGTGATTTGGATATTAGTTTTGACGATTTTGAAGAAGACGAAGATGAATTTGGTTGTGTTGGAGAGAAGATGCAGACACGTGAGATGCAGGTGACAAAGCTCCGTTAAAATTTGACAGAAAACGTTTAGAGGGTACCAATGTGTTAAAGGTCCAAACCTCACGGTACCAAAGTGTCAAGTTTCAAACCACAGGGTACCAAAGTGAAATAGGGTCAAACCACAGGATACCAAAGTGTAATTTACCCTAAATTTTAAAACAATTAGGTTGAGTTTGAAATTGAACCCAATGAAATGCTATAATCTTATAATATAAATGTTTAATCTATTATAAATGACTTACAATATATTATAAGGTAACTTCTATAAAATATTTTCAATGCATAAATTGTTAGGAATTATTATCATTAATAATATTATTATTATATTGTTATCATTATGGAAAGGAGATCGTGAAGAACAGAAGTCCATGGAAAAGTTGAAGATGTCTGCAGTATATTTTGTCAGCATATTCGATTATTATTTTGTTTTCTTTTTAGTTGTTGTCAAGCACAACTATTTGTGAAGATTATTTGAATTATCTTAAAAAAAAACCCAACATTCTTTTGAAAGTCTTCCGTTCTTGAAAGCTTTAGGTCCTTGAGAGTTTGTGAGATTAAGTACCATATCTCTCACATGTTGAGATGATGTTGCTACAAGGAAGCTTCCGCACAAGAAATCGTTGAAGAAGAGAGCAACTGAGACTCCAAAAGAACAAAAGCCAACACTATTGTTTTTGTGGCCTCTAAGGTTCATAAAAAGAGTACAAGCTCCAATGGAGATTTGAGTATTTTGGAGAGATAAAGATGGTGAGAGAGTGCACAATTGGGAAAACGATGAGAGAGTGCATCGTTAGGAAAATGATGACAAAATGCATCATTATGAAAAGTTGAAGATTTTTGTAATTAAACTAAATTTCTTAGCAAAGAAATTTCAGTTTAAAGAGGAATTGTTAAGAATTATTATCATTATTAATATTATTATTATATTGTTATCATTATGGAAAGGAGATCGTGAAGAAAGAAGTCCATGGAAAAGTTGAAGATGTTTGCGGTATATTTTGTCAGCATATTTAATTGTTATTTTGTTTCCTTTTTAGTTGTTGTCAAGTCCAACTATTTATGAAGATTATTTAAATTATCTAAAAAAAATCCCAATATAAATTAGTTCTGATTCTTAAGGTGAGAAGTTAGTTAATAAATAAAGAAGTTGTGTATATGAAGGACTTTATATTTACACTGAATAATGTCGCATTGCATAGATAGTTATGATAGATAAAGAGACTCTCCATGAAGTATACAAGTGCTCATCAATTGATGTAATCATGTTAAAACAATTATTTGAAATTTTATATAATGGTAGGTAAACATTTATTATGAGAACATGATATATGAATGATCACTTAAAATGGTCAAGACTATAAAACAAACTAAAACAATTGGAAATAAAAGATCCATTTTTATTTTCACTAATTAATGAAAATAGTATATTTCAAGGTAACATCTGTTATATATTTCTGATGAATAAGTTAGTTCCAGTTCTTAAGGTAAGAAGTTAACGACTACATAAAAAATTGTGTATTTTGAAGACTCCGGATGTAAATTGAAAATTGTGTTGGTCAAGGAACGTAAAGACGTCATGTTATATTATCAATTACGAGAAAAGTAATAATTTCACTAAAATATAGAATTGCTTGTAAAGTGATATAATATAATCATGATGAGTGGTGAACGTATAGTGGTAAGTAAACATTTATGATAAAAATATTATATATGAATAATCGCCTAAACGGTCAAACTCAAAATCATCATGTAATAACACTAATTTATGTAGAATAAACTAAAACAACTAGTATAAATATCTAATTTTACTTTCACTAACAATTAATAAATGAAAATAATATACTTTGAATACTTTTTTTAAATAAATATTTGAACAAACAAGATATAAAAAAAACTTAAAAGAAATCTTTATTTTTAAACAAAGAAGATAACACAAGCTTAAGAAATCAAGTTAAGTCTTAGGAACCTTTACTAGTCAAATGTTAAAACTTGTCTTTGTGAGAAAAAAAAAGAAGCCAACTATTATAATTTTTATTTAAGATAAGATTTAGTTAACTATAAAGTAAATTGTAGACGACAAGCATGATATGGCCTAAGGAAAACTAATAGACTTGGTCCATCTTCAATTTGCTAGCACAGACAATATTAATTATAATTATTTAGATTATCGAATATAATTGCTTTATTAGATGACATAATATTTTTACTATTCTTTTGAATTTAAATCCAAACTTTTTAATTTATCCATAATCCAAACCTTTACTAGACCGGGTAGTAGGATTACAAAATTGGCCAAGTGTTCAATTTAGAAGAAAAGAATTATAAGGCAAAAAAATCAGTCCAAAATCATTTGAATTGATAAAGAATCCGCAAAACTAGCTAAAGTTAATCTTTCTATATTTTCAATGTGTATAATTGTACATAATTTTTTTTTGAACTTTTTTACTATTAATTGTTTAAAATTTATATTATTATATACATGAAGTAAACTAATGATTTAGATCTTAAAATATGATAAATTATTTATCTCAATATATAAAAATAACTGTGAATACCAATTTAATTAAAATAAATTTAACTTTCTTAATTAATATATAAATCAATAACGAAAAATATTATATAGATAGTATCTCTGACCAAAAAAGAAACTAAATTGGTATAAATATTACAATCTTATTTTTAAGAATTAAATCATAAAAATTATCATTGTTAAAGATTTAGATTTTTTTTTTTCGTTCACATGATGTTTGAGATTTTACTTTAATTAGTCTAATTTAACTGTGATAAGAAAGTCTTCTTATAAAATTAGCTATGTTGACAAGATTATATGATTAATTTATTTTAAAATACACTTAATTATAAATTGATTGTAATTTGTTATGAAATATAAGAAATATGAATACTCAAAGAATAGAGAAAAGTAAGAGGGGAGAGTGGTTCTTATCATTCAACTCATTTCATCCACTTTACATCAACACCTAAAGCCTCTATTTATAGGCTAAAGGATCTATAAGGGAGATGTACCAACTTAATGTACATAATGAAGGGATAAGGTTATATTCATGTACATAGAGAAAGTAAAAGGAAAACTCAAACTTCTATGCATAGAGAATACCAAAAGACAAATGTGGATATTCACAAACATAATTATTTATAACACTCCCCCTTGAATATCCACAATTTATTGATACGCATTACATGCTGCCTCATTAAAAACCTTGCCAGGAAAACCCAGTGGGACAAAACCATGGCGAAGGGAAAAAGAGTACAGCGCGTATCTCCCCCTCATCATAACATCACTAAGGATCTTTTAATTTTCGCATTCAAATCTGATGAACCAATTTCTCAAATGTTGCAATTGGCAATGCCTCCATAAATAAATTTGCTAAATTATCACTTGAGCGAACTTGTTGAACTTCTATGTCGCCTTGCTTTTGATATCACAAGTAAATCTGCTAAATTCTCTTTTAGCTGAACTATACATGTCATATTATCTTCATACAATAAGCTTGACAGAGTTCCCTGCAAAAACAAATTACACATCTTCTGGATGTGTTGAATTAGTAGTCTCAACTAAACACATTTTTTATTTGCCTTATGCATTGTCTCTGAAGGTCAGATAATCAGCTAGCATCTACATCATAAAGTAATGATGAACTAAATCTATTTAAATAAAATAAACCTTTATCTTTAAAATATTTTTTCATTCCTTATCAATGTCATTGATTAAGGAAGAACTATATCTCGCTAGCAAGTATACAGAAAACATTAATCCTCTTATAATATTAAGATATGGTACTACAAGACCAAAGAATTTCATCTTCATTTGAGGTTAATAGGATACTTTATCACTTCAAATGATTTATCTAACCATCATGGTTACACCATGTCCATGCACCTTATCCATTTGAAAGTATCTTAATACACTTTTTACATAATATGAGTAATAACCTCACTATTATAATATACTTACTTAATCAGTAAGATGAGACAAAATTTTATCTTTGCAGAATCTTTCTTGCAAAACTATCAATATTGTACTATGTTTTGAACTCTTCAAGAGTTCCAACAATAACAAATATACATAGTTTGATATCTTTCAAATAATATTTCTTGAGATGATTGTAGCACATATGTCCAATTTTTTTTTTTCAAGCTCATGTAGGATTTTATTCATCTTTATTGAACAAGACATCTGACATGCTTCCTATAATCCTTCAGGGATTTGCATATAAACTTCATTGTCCAATAAGCCATATGAATGGACTATAACCATAGTCATTATATGTATATCAAGTTTGTTCATACAATGCCAGACTACTAAAATATTTGAAGGGGGTCGCATCCATCTTCGGGATTGCATTCATCTTCAGAGAATATGTCTTTACATATTCAATGTGAGACCTTTGAGTTTATATCTTACGACTTTAGCCTTACATTTTCATTACGATTTTACTCATAAACTCATTTGTACCCCACTAACTTCACACTTTCAAATATTTGGACATCAAAAGCCTTTTATAAACAGTCAGATCATATATTCAAAAATAATTGCATCCACCACGGGAGAATTAAACTCCTTAAAATAAATTTCTAGTCTTTGTATCTCAAAAATTTCAATTCTCTTATTTCTTTTCGCACAAAGACTTATTTATATTTAACTGGTTGTACACCATCATGCTGACTATACACCATCATGCTGACTGTACACCATCATGTCTCTGGACTTCAAGTCCAAAAATTTCCACATTTCTCGAGTGAGTTTTACTCATCTTGGATCCTTTCTTGTCAATTTGGCCAATATTCACGTCGACATCCTTCGACGAATTATTATTCATGATCCTCAATTTCTTTATAATTTGTAATTTGTAGCGCTACATTATATGTAAATACTTTGTCGACAATATTTTCATATCGGTTCCATACTTTGGCAATAATAAACATATTGAGATCTCATTTTTTTTTTTCACTTTCAGGTACCTGAATCTCTTCCGGAGATTTTTCATTCATTATGCCTTCATATATTTCCTCGATTCGACCATTTTTTTTTTCATATGCTCCTTTTATTTTCGAGGATTCTTATCTCTGGAACCGATTAGTCCGTTCAGGGACTTCAATATATATTGGAGCATTTTCAGCTGGAAAATCTGTCTTTACCATTTCTATGGGTCAGTGAATGCATTTTGCAATTTATTTACAATATTCTTCAAATAAATTATTCTTTGAACTTCAAGTTCACATGAGGATCAAATGAATATAATAATCATGCATTCCTTGTAATTCATTTTTCCATTCCAGCTATTTTCTTTCTCCCCCTAATGCTGAAAAATTAATTTCATTGACAAATCATGTCATGAACTATCTCCCTTCAGGAGTTTAAGATATTTAATAAGTGAGTGGGATCCATACCCAACTGATATTCTCAATTTTCGTTGGCGCCCATTTTGATTCACATGGTGGAGCAATATAAATCCAGCACCAAAAGAATTCTTAAATGAGAAATATTCGGCTCCTGACCCAAAGCCAATAGCATAGGGGAGAATTTACGATACGTTATTAATTTAATGCGTACAAGTGCTGCATCATATAAATTGATATGTTCTCATCAGACATTTAATTATTCAACAAGACCATTTACCGTGTGGACATAAACAATATGATGTACCACATTTATCCCAACTAGCATATAATAGCCCTTTAAAACTTGGGATATAATTCACCAGCATTATAAAATTTTCTTGATGGAATAATCCAAAAATTTGAGCTCAATCTTTTTACTTGAACAAAGTGGATCGACATGTCCACAAGGTGGCACTTCAGATCCACAATTTTTCTATGAACGCGTTCAAGAATTCCAAGGGATCCAATCCCAACTTTTGCTGGTAATGGTCTTAAAACCAATTTTCATTGAGAACGTGCAACACAAGAACTCATTATATACAAGAAACCTTTGGTTCTTTAATAGACATTAATTTGAGTTCGCATTTTTCGTGAACCGGGATGGTCTAACCGGTCATACAAAATTATAAACGTATCCTTTAAATTAATGAACTTCTGGTTCATTTCTCCTTTAAAATAATGAACCTCTGCTTCATTACAACATATGTCAATGAACTTCTGGTCCATTACAACATATGTTTTAATTATACTAATACAAATATAGTACAAGATGGAGGGCTCTTTTGGAGCATACGATCACATGTCCGATATTATATTTCATTTTTCCTCCATCATATTTTGCTTTCCTTCAGAAAAGCTTGATATAATTCAACAAGATATTTTTTTGATCGTATGACGTACAATTAGATGGATACATGATTTATACTCAAACAAGAGATCATATAAAGATAGATGAAAAAGGCTGAAAGAAATAAAGTAATACATTATTAACATATAAATTGTTAACCAAATTAAAAATGGATAATAAAATAATAATATATAATCAAAGAAATAAATGAGATAAATAAATTAAATAAAATGGATTAGTTCTTCGGGAACTATCTCATATTTAGTTCTTCAGGAACTATCTCATATTCAGTTCTTCAGGAACTATCTAATATTCAGTTCTTCAGGAACCATATCATATTTAGTTCTTCAGGAACTATCTCATATTCATTGAGATACCAAGATGTAAGAACTCGTTCATATCATATACTCAAATTCTCCTTGAGTTTATTGATGTCACTTTAATAGTATCCAAATTCCAAACCACTACATGGTTACATCAAGAAATATAATCTTGTTAATATGAGAATCTCACTCTTCTAGAGTATATATTATTACTCTTCCAAAGTATCTTTGTGAGATTTTTCAATTCTCTTTCTTTCAGAGAAAAATAATCACTATCAGAATAAATGTATTGTGAACTTCAGGTTCACTTGTCAAAATAAATCAATGACAATCTCATTTAATAATTGACATATTGTCACTGCCGTCTCTACTGGAGACTCAATATCAATAATTTTTGACATATCAAACACCTCA